>JAQGBJ010002731.1:0-15244 GCA_034698345.1 Sphaeridia pumilis
GGCAAGCGGCGCTATAGGTCGCGGACAGTTGTACAAAATGAAGGCTCATCGGGCATCTACCTGAATTTTGAGATGAGGAAGTTGTAATTAAAAGCACAGAAATTATTCAGAAACTGTATGAGATTACCTGAACGTCTGAACTAATGTAAAGTGCTATTTGTTGAAGGTAGAATATTAGAATTATATTCATTAATAGATTAGATTTGCTGTGTGTCATAGCATGACAACTACAAACATAAACTAAAATTAGTAGATTGACGGCGTGACAACCTCTATTCTAAAATTTGACAGTGACACATACAGGTGGCGCCCTCATCATTCTCGGTCTTTTGACCCTATGTTGTCAGCCCTATGCGTGTGGTCTCTTCTAGTGAGAATTAGAAATGTTAGCTTTAGTCAGCTCTACATCAAGTAAATATTATAGCGTTCACTCTTGAAGTAATTCTTGTATTGACTGTATGTGAGCAAAGCAAACACTTGAGCCAATAAATAAATCTCGTCTAATTGAGGATATAGATCGATACCTTTTGTTCTGCAACAACTAAGAAGTTTGTAACAAAGCCACAGCAAAACAAAGGCATCGAGGACATCGAAATCAATATCGACACGGTCTGACGGAAGTCCAATCGATTTTTACCGAGTACCTAAAGTACTTCGGTTACTTCGGTTTTTAATCAATCAATGGTTCTATTGATTCTGTCTGCTTAGTCACGCATCCAAATTGCTCCGGACTCAATATAGAAGTGCCTACTTTTTTCGGCTCAAGTACGACCAGTCGGCTAAAATCCAGCAGTGAAAGCAGTAGTGCCAAAGCTGAAAATGAACACCAAAATTCTGAGGTTTTCTGCTTGGTTTGCATGGATCTTGACAACAATCCCTACGTCTTCGCCCATTGAATTCCACCAATGTTCTACAACAAACTTGGTATCATCTCCACAAAACTTTGAGTTTTTTCAACAAAATCTACAATCAACTCCGAACCCAGTTACAGTGATAAACCCCCTGACCGCTTCAGAAAACCGCAGCCTCGAAGCCTTCTACAGCCGACAATGGTCTTACAAGGAGCTTCAAAATCCACTGTTCTTCGGGCACTTAAAACATGGGCCCAACAGCGCCCTAACAATACACTCAGACTCCGAAGCCCCAACGAAGCCACTTTTGGCTTTCATCCTCTGGCGACGCTTCGCTCGCCCCCACTTGGACCAGTTCGAAGGCCCGCAGTGGTTCTCCATCGGTCCGCCCACGCGTCTAAACATCCGGAACAACTCAGCACACTTAGCGCCACCTAACGGTCTGAACTTCAAACTCTTAACGGGTCGCCACTTCCGCATCTCCGTCACCGACGCTCCGCACTTCATGTCGTTCAAGACCGAAGGTCCTCATCTGCTTTCCGCCCGAGGCGTCGTTTTTGAAATGCTCCGTGAAATATCTTCCCGCCAAAACTTCACTTTCGAACTTCAGTTCTCGGTCGGTCGTGGAACAGGCTCCAAGCTTCCAAACGGTACCTGGATCGGCACTTCCGGAGATGTTTTCAACGGTCGAGCTGACTTTGGTATTAACATGGGAACCTCGACCAGTCGCCAGCAAATTATTGATGGGACTACAGCATACGAGTATACTCGCTTGACCTTTGTGGGGAAGCTGCCGGCACCTGAGACAAAATGGGTGGCTTTGGTAAAATCGTATGAGGCCGAAGTCTGGTTTCTTATTCTTTTGGGTCTTGTGGGCTACACGGTCGTTTGCTACTTGGCTCTTTGGACATGGAAGTCCAAAACCTTTGGAGGTTTTCGGGTACCGAATCCAATGCTGTTCGAAGAAGCTTTTTTGACTTCGCTCGCCCCAATCGTAGAGCAAAGTACTGAAACTCTAGACAACGTCAACTCCGGTTCCACATCGAGACTCCGATCGTTTCTAGTGCCTTGGCTTCTAAGTTCGTTGATTATTGGCACTGGATACAAGTCTCGGCTTGTGGGATTCTTAACGTTTCCGTTTACTGAAGACCCACCTGACACTTTCCAAGCGCTGGCAGCGTCTCCTCAGTATACCGTAAACTTTTTGTTCTTCGGAGGAGTAGCCTACAACACATTCAAAACCAGTGCTATTCCAGCTCAGCAAGCTTTGTTTAAGCGTCTGGTAATGCAGAAGAGTTCGCCGAAATGCATCCAGTCGGTCCTGATCGAACGTCAAACTGTGTGTATTCTGTTCAACGAAGCTGTTTCGTACGCGATTTCTTCCAATTACACCTTGTACCCTCATCGAAGTGGAAGTTCCTTGGGGCCATTTTACACCGCCAAGGAGTTTGCCATTTTGGTTCCGCTGATTTGGGCGTTTCCCAAAGGATCTGTTTTGACACCGATATTCGACTGGTATATTGGAAGCATTGGCGCTGGGGGTCTTCATAACTATTGGGTTCGGGAAGACCATTCCATCCTCAGGAAGAACTCGATTGACTGGCTGACTTCAGTGAGAACTTCAGAAGCGCATCTCGGCGACACGAGTTCTGCAATTCGACAGGCGCTCAACGAGAGTTTTCAGGCAAGCCTTCAGGTCCCCAAGCCGCTCAAAGTGAAGCACTTGCTTGGTCCACTTGGCCTTTTGATAGTTGGTAGCTTTCCAGCAATTTTTGTTTTTGCTGCTGAAGTTGTTTTGTTCGCCGTCAAACAAGAGCGGTTCAAGGCCAAGGTGCTCAGTGACAGTGGATTTAAGCAGACTGGGGACGGAATGCCGTCGGTAGGGGGCGCTGCAGTGAGAGTTTTGAAAATCGTCTGTGTTTGGTTGTGGGCGCCTTGGAGCTTTGCAGGTTCAACCAAGATATCGAATGCTGATGCACCAAAAACTCGTAGATGGAGTTATAATTCTAATTCAAAAAAGAATAACACTCGCATTTAGTGCTGTACAACAAGCTTGCGCCATCTGTCTCGAAATAAAAGAAGTATTTTTTGGTTAACACATTGATTTTTGTCGGTCATGTAGCACATTTCTGGTATGCTTTGGAGGTACTGTCTGACATCATCCGACAGATGACAGCGTTCAGTTGTGCATGAAACTTTTGTTTCTCGTTTAATGACGGATTTATTCCCATTAGTTCTATACTAACGCTGAAGCCTTGGAGACAAGATCACATCTATCATGAAAATGACCAATTCAAGTCTTCCTTTAAATGCTGCGGTCGGATGCGCTGCCTATAAAAAGCAATGTCCCAATGGACGGCTGCCATGCTTCTTTAGCCACTCGATGACAGAGCGATGCTGGGAACTCAAACCTACAGTCACCTTCGGTAGATGGCGCGGCAACTTTTGAAAGTTGTATCTGACTGCCTGTGCACAGCGTTTCAAATTTTTTACACTATTGGCTAAATCGTGAAATGCAGCAAGTTGAAATGCGTTAACTGACTTCAGGAAAGTATGCTATAGCATTAATTAAGCGTTTCGAAATATTTATAAACTCCAGATCTTGACTAGAAAAATGTTCACATATATTCGTTCTGGTTTCATTATGAGAAATTTCTTCATAAATTCTCAACGTCACCGGATTTTTCAGCGCAAGATTCTGTATTACACGACAATAACAGCAATAAAGTTTAAGGGGGAAGTAGTTCCACTTTTAAAACTCCTGGAGCCTCGGCTATTCTGCAATAAACAAAGGTTACGGGATATACGAGATTTCGAAACTATTGGACGTTGGTTACTGGGAATTTATGCCACATGTTCTATCAATTTTCTTGCCTACAATTACCTCCGGTAGATGTCGCGGCAATTTGTGAAAATTGTCTTCCTATGAGCCGCGTTTCAGATTTTGCACTATTGGCCAAAGCAATCAGTTCAGCGAAACGCGGCCGAATGGCTAAAACTGTGAGAAGGAAGAAACAAATGTTGAAATGTGTATTCGAAAAAGCAGATTGAACAACGTCCAATCCGATGGACAAGAGAAACACTTCAGTTTCATAATAAACATAAAGTGGCATCTACCGACAAAATCGAATAAAGAAGTCATGAAATTTCGCTCAAGCTTGATGAACACTTTCCATCACCTCGTGCAACTTTACTTCAATGCCGTTAATGTTGTCTCTAGTCCAGTTGAAGTTTCCAATGAAGTGCAGTGATTCCCATTGGCGATAGCATGATGGAGGTCAGTAGACGACAAAATTCAGACCAGCAAAAGCTTCCTTGACAACTGTCGAAATAATCATCACGGATGTCAACAAGTTTCCGGACCCTTCGTCGAAAACTTAAATTCCTTGAATCATAAGGTCACATTGAAGTCGCATATCCTTTTGTACAACTGTAAGACTATTAAACAGAACACTTTTCTACATACGCAACCGCTTTTTCTTTCCACATTCAGCGTACTAAAGATAGTTGATTTTGCAAGGACGTCAGGATTACAACACCGTCGCTAATGACAGTTATCATGTAAATTCAAAGTCGGAATTGTGGTTGCAAACAAAGGCCGTAAAATGAAGCATATAAAAAAGATGGAGAGGGATGGTGGACAATGGGCCAAAAATCTTCGTCTTTCGAACCGATTTCAAAATTAGTCAAATGTGCTCAAGCATCCATCTTAGGTAAATAACGTTAAAAAACATTCTTCCCTGTTTAAGTCCAAGGAAACTGGGGTCACTTCCCAGCATGCCCAACAAGTTCAATCTAACTGCTAGAAATAATAACGAAATAACTAATTACAGCTTGTCAAGTAAAAGATGAATCTGATTGCTTCAGGGTTGCTGCAAATTTCTGGTTTTATTTTCTTAGGAGAATTTAGTTTCGAAGCCAATAGAAGCTGTTGGGCTGATGATGAAAGTAGTTCGGTATGGAATCCAGGTTTACTGGACAGGCTGATGACATTACGAAATATACATTCGTATGTTTGTTCCACGAGTAAAGAGTGCTGTAATGAAACGTTACAAAACATATAATGAAATCAGGATTCTTATTCTTGAGCAAGCTTTAGTGGAAAAGGATAATATATTCGCATTCGTTTTATTATTGGCAATTACAACATAAATGTCTGCAGTCATCACGTGCTACACTCCGCTGCCGATGCCAATAAAAGCACTAAAGATTGCCGAGTATTTACTCTCCAGTCAAGAATCCATGGGACATAAATGTCATCTTGAATAAAATACGAGGCAATTTGTCCTCATTCCTGCCAAGAATAACTTTTTCCCCAACTTTAACTCATTAGCTTTATTCCCATTAGTTCTATACTAACGCTGAAGCCTTGGAGACAAGATCACATCTATCATGAAAATGACCAATTCAAGTCTTCCTTTAAATGCTGCGGTCGGATGCGCTGCCTATAAAAAGCAATGTCCCAATGGACGGCTGCCATGCTTCTTTAGCCACTCGATGACAGAGCGATGCTGGGAACTCAAACCTACAGTCACCTTCGGTAGATGGCGCGGCAACTTTTGAAAGTTGTATCTGACTGCCTGTGCACAGCGTTTCAAATTTTTTACACTATTGGCTAAATCGTGAAATGCAGCAAGTTGAAATGCGTTAACTGACTTCAGGAAAGTATGCTATAGCATTAATTAAGCGTTTCGAAATATTTATAAACTCCAGATCTTGACTAGAAAAATGTTCACATATATTCGTTCTGGTTTCATTATGAGAAATTTCTTCATAAATTCTCAACGTCACCGGATTTTTCAGCGCAAGATTCTGTATTACACGACAATAACAGCAATAAAGTTTAAGGGGGAAGTAGTTCCACTTTTAAAACTCCTGGAGCCTCGGCTATTCTGCAATAAACAAAGGTTACGGGATATACGAGATTTCGAAACTATTGGACGTTGGTTACTGGGAATTGGGGCCATATGTTCTATCAATTTTCTTGTAAACTTAATGAAATTCAAGGAGAGCATTTATGATATTATAAATGATTTGCTCGATACAAACAACTCGCCGGCATATTGCACTGTGTCTGATTTTTTACGCATATGCTGGATGGCTCATTTTTGTTTTTTCTCACAAGAATCTTGGCAATGAAATGATGGCTCAGCTATAAATAACTGACATGGCGTGTTTATAGTAGGAGCGGCGAGTGCAGTTCAGATCCACATTTCTTGGCTTACTTTCCGAATTCGATTGCCTTTCTGCCACTTCATCAAATATGAAACTGGTAAGATATATTTTTCTTTTGAATTACATTAAACGGCTAGCTTGTATTTATCAGCTCGAGACAACTGTGGGGCCAAATTTAATACCCTAAAATCGCTACAAAAGATTTTAGGCGCCGTTTCTAAATTTGTGAATTTACGAGGTCGTCAGGCGTATAAGGTGAGCAAGCATCGATACAAGACTGACCAGTGAAAATAAGCTCACGACTAATAGGGGAATATTTTCACACAGTTTTCACTCACAAGTATCAGAATTATCAGCACGAGACCGAATCGGCAAAGTTGTGGAATAGTGTCAGTCTGATAGCATTCGACAAGAACAAGTTGCCAGATCGATGACGCGCTACTGCGTTCAACGACAACGTGGTCATTTCCCATCCAGTAGGGTAACAAAAAGTATATTAATCTTTTTAAATTTCTGGCTCGATCGTTCAATGTTAACTCGCGATTAGCCAGTGACGCCCCCTGTCTGAATTAGAAAATTGCCATCCCAGTAGCTGAGCTAAACATTGTCATAAACAGCAGCAAGTTTTTGCGAAGGGCGGTCGGGATGCGAGCATTTACCTGTATGCCCTAGAGACGTGAAAAGCCGGTGTCTAAATGTTTTGTGGAAACGTTACTTTTTGAAATCGTTTTGTTGACCCTTGTTTGACATCCATCTTATATTAATTTCAGTTACTCCTTTTCAGTTACTTTGTCATTGGTTTGGCTATGGAAGTACGGATTCCAGCCTTCGAAAGGAGACCGAATTTCTTGGAATTCTATGACGCCCAATCCGACTTGTTTTTGCGGACTCGTCTTGTCAGAGACGACTACGTCGTGCAAACACATATTGAAGAGAACCCGAGTACCAGTTTCCATGTTTACAAGGTTGTTAATCAACTCGATTACCTCAATGTGTTGGAAGTCAGTGGCTCCGCGGAACTTAATTTAGCTGTCGGATTCCTCCAAGGGAAAGTTTCTACAAGTGTGAACATTATGAACGAACTTCGAACCGACAGCAGGACGGTGATAAAAGTCATAAAATTTCGGAAGAGGTTTGAAGAGTGTGGTATTATTTAAAAAGCATTTGTCGAACAACTTCTAAAGTCGATCAAACTTGCAGGACGAAAACAGAACGTGCGGATTTTTGCGCTCCGGGAATACAAGATTACGTGTTCAGCGAAGTGCTAAACGCTCCGGGAGGTCGTTCTCACTTTGTAACTGCATCATCCTACGGAATGGAGCTCGAGTTGCACGTGAAGGTCACGGTGGCGTCATTGGAAGAAGCCAGTTCTGACGAAGCAAATCTGGACACCGATGTAAATTACTTGTTTAACAGCTTCAGATTCCATGGCAAGTTTGATTCTAGCCGCTCGAACCGCAGCTCGCAACGGGACTTGTCGGTGACCGTTATAACAAAAAATGTGTCTCCACCTTTCCCTCAACCAAAGAGTTTTGAAGACATTCCAAAGTACCTGGATGCAGCCACAGAGTACATTTCAAAATCAAACCTCACAGGAGGAGTACTTGAATTCACAGTCGAAGAAGTCAGTCAAGTACGGCATTGCTTGGCAGGTAGCCATAATTCTGTTGACTCTGGCGCTGATCATTCGGATTTAGTTGTCGCCAAGCTCAAACATGTGTGGCAAGAAATAACTAGGCTGAACAGATTGAACTCATTGCAAACAGAAAATTTCCGAAAAGTCCGCGATTGTTTTAGCTATAATGAAGTATCCGATATCTTACAAGCAAAAGCAAACGTAGATAACAATTTAGGATCTATTAGAGCAACTATAACGAACATAGTTATGGCCTATCAGACACAAAATGTAACAGTTAGCGAAGCTTTGAAAGTTCTCGATACCACTCTATTCAGTAGCGTCAACTGTTCTATTACCAATTCTTTGAGCTTGTACTTAAACATGAAGCTCACGTTAGCAACCGTCATGAGCAAGTCCAATGTTCAGTGTGTCAAAGAAGGAAAAAAACCACTTTTTATGACTAACGCTGACAGTAGAAAGACCAGGTTTCTTGCTTTTAAAAAACACGAGCTGACCAATCTTCTCAAAACCGATGTGCCGGAGGCGTTCAAGAAAATGTGCTCTTCAACCACGACTCTGAATTGCTTCTTACTTAACTGCGATTTTCCTTACTCCGTTTGTGAACAAATTAATCAGTTTGGGTATTTCACTCGTGATGAACTCACAATCTTTTCATCAGTGTCTGAAACGTTAGACTTTCTACGAATTCTAAACCTGTAATTCCATGATATCAAAACGTCTTTGCTATAAGATGTTTTTCCACTGTAATCCTTCAACCTTTTCAAAAAACGTAAAATTTAACATAATCTTTATAGACGCTGGCTCGATATTGGTTCCCCTTTGATGAGCCGCTCTATTATTTCATGTTGTCCGGTAATATCTCTACCGCTTTTCTTAGCTTGTAACGACAATAAAAAATGCGTTTCGTTTTTTGGTTTAACATGCGAATATTTGTCTCAGTTTTTTCAGAATAAATAAAATAATAATAATATTGTTCAAAAGTTAGATCTTTGAAGTTTTGACCAAGAAAATATTCAGTCTGACATCTGGTACGAAGATTAAACCGCGCATCTGCACTCATAACGACATAATGACGTTAGTTCGCATTAGACTACTGTTGAAATGTGCCTCAAAAAGTTAAAAGACTGCATCATTCACAAATACCGGGAATTGATGTTTGTAATCGTATGTGCCGGAAAGGCAGGCATACATGCCCGATATCATCAACAACGGCATGTCGTAGGTGATTGGAATTGCTGCTGTGTGTGTTCTGAAATTTGTATGTGTTTTGTTGTTGACATTTCGGACATGGTATCTTTCAACCTCAACAGATCAGCCAAATCCCTGAATACGTCATTGCGAAACGGACTACAACAGTTGAATACACCACTAGATTGAAAATTCAAGGTTCTTCAAGGTGTATTGCTGTACATACAATCTACTTTGAATTTGATAAGAACACTGTAATTTACAATAGGCACATAATCTATGAGAAAAATCAGAAAACAAGTATCATAGGTCTATCTGATAAACATTCAAAAAAGTTTCTTGACTTAGCTATACACATGTTCCACTTCACTCCGTTGCTGCCAGGATGCTAAGACAATCAGCTCACTTACCTAATTTCGATGCCTAAGCTAACTAAATTTTCTAAAATTACAGAATAGAATCAATCAGTCTTCTTGAAGCAAATCACTGACGAAATCCAGCCTCTCCTTGAAAGGTTCTTCAACAACAATCCAATCTCTATCGAGCTTCATATATTTCAAAGGCGCCGATTTGGAAGTGGTGGCCTTGGGCCACTGAAGTCCATCAATGTCAACAGGTTTCCTGTAAATTGCGTCACAGTGTCAGTTAATTTCACATTCAACAGTGCTCGTTTTTCAATCTCTTCGCATTTCTTACCCATTCCTTGCGAATTGCGCAATATGATGAACCATCCGTTTAGAAAACTCGTAATCAACCGAACCCGGACGCACCATGTTCAGAAATGCAGGCAATTGGAAAATGATTCCCAGCTCGTCAGTATGGCAGGCACCTGTAATTATCAGAACAATAAAACCAATTCGTCCAAACCGCCATCTTGCGGCGGACAATTCCAGCAACCCCGTTTTCAACTCACCGTAACTCTTTTCAGAAAGTCCCACCGCAAACCTCGCCCACCTCACAACCTGCCCAACAACTCCATCAAGTACCACTGGCAACAGCCCCGACATCATCAAATGCAGCTGAGCAAGTCCGTACTGAGCCTGGTAGCTATAAAAATACGGGTAAATTGTCGTATTTCCCGCCTGAAGTTGAATCGTCTCGCGCATCGGCATATAGAAATTAATATCCGAAAAGATGGCCGTCAGGTTCCTCAGCGACTCTTGCAGCCTCAACGGTTCTGGGTGACCTCGAAGGTAAAAGTTCCACAGTTTCTTCGAAACTGATTTCTTCGCGGTCTTCGAAAAATGGTCAAAATGCCAAACGATCGGTGCGTACTTGAACCAATGTTTCGACAAAGTGTAGGATGCCGACTTGTTCCTTAGAATGTCTATAAAATTTTTGACCTCCTTTAGAACCTTTGAATATAAGCGGGAGATTTGAAATTTCAAAAAATCTTACCTGCAGAATAGATTAATCCTTCCTGTTCATTGGCGCCAACAATCCAAGGCACATTGTTGATAATTTTGCCTTGTTTCAATATAGTTTTTGGATCTTCAGTCAAGAAAGCGTCTGCTTTTGAAGAAGCTTCGATGGATGGGGCGAAGGTTGCGTAGCGGTCGTGGAGCATGTCCTAAGAAAAACGAAGTTTAAAAAATCTACAAGGTTTCAAATGCTTTCAGGTTGATATTTTAAAAATTTACCCGCGCTTCCATGAAGAAGTTTGCAATTTCCCGCCCATCTTTTTCCTTAAGGCAGTTGACCATCTCCTGGGAGTTCTTTGTAGGACATCCGACGCGCTCTCCAAAGTGCTTCGCTTGCTTCGTAGGTTCTTTCATAAAAGCCCAGTTGTTTAGTACAGTTCCCGACATAGAGATGGCGCGGTGGAAGAGACCTTTAAAATTTTGAAATTTCAAACTTCCCGCTCACAATTTTCCAAAATCTCTTTTTTTACCAATTTTTTTACCTTTAGACTGCTCAGAAAGCATATGGTAGTGGATCGAAGAGCCACCTGCCGACTCGCCCAACAAAGTAACGCTGTTTGGATCACCTCCAAAGCTTTTAATGTTCTCCTGAATCCACTGGAAGGCCAAGAGTTGGTCCTTGAGACCCATGTTTCCGGTAACGACTTCATCGCCCGTATTCAAGAAACCTATGCAAAAAGCCATTGTTTTTACACATTCTATCGAACTTCAAGACTGAAAAAAATTCAACTCACCAAAAGCAGCCAATCTGTAATTAATAGTGACCAAAACGACCCCTTCATCCATCAAATATTCAGGTCTGTAGACGTCAGTCTGCCCAAACATGAACATGCCTCCGTATATAAAGACCACGACCGGAAGTAGCTTTTCGGGGCTGTTGGGGTCCAGGATTTTGGTCTGAAAGCCAAAATATATTTTCTCAGGTTTTCTAAATTATCAAAAGGCTTCAAAAATTCTTATCTTACCGAAGGAGTGTAAACGTTCAAATTCAAGCAATCTTCATCGCCAATAATCATGCGAATTATAAAGTCGTACTGAAGGCACTTGTTTCCATAATTCAATGTTTCTTTGACGCCTGTCCATTCCGGGTACTTCTTGGGCGGCTGTGGAAAAATTCATTGTGTTAACTTTAATATTAATTACACGCTTTAATTAACATTAAGTTTAATAGAAATAAAACTCACCTCGAACCTCAAACGCCCTGTGGGAGCAACCCCGTAAGGAACGCCAAGAAACTCGTAGAAAGTGGCGCCCTCTCTGGACTTGGAAGTAAATCCTTCCATGAACCCTTGACCTGTCTCAATAATGACGTGCTCGCCTCCAAACAACTTGGCGTAGTTTGCACTTTGCCAGTGGACAATTCCGATTATTATCTCATTGGCAAAATAAATTGCGCACGACAGCGCAAGCGCCGCGTACAAACCTTTGGGCTTCATTGTGTATTCTTGGCGCGTTCACACAACACAAATATTGAGTATCACTAAAATTAGCAAAGTTCAACTTTGACCTGTATTGTCTTGCCGTCGTATGACCTGCACACAAATATTATTTGACTGACTGACTCACAGAGTCAGGTCCAAGAAGCAACTGACTAAATTCATGATCTTCTTCATTCCGCTGGCTGAGTTAATGGGAAGAAACTGTATCCTCTTCAAGCTTAACGGGACTTTCGAAGCCTGTACTTTTACACGAGTTTTTCGTATGCTAAGAAACGAGGGGAGCATCTTCAACTTTTTGTACACGTTAAACCATACAGCGTTTCAGTCAGCCTTGCAGACAGGTGAGTTTCACACCTGGCTGATTTTTGGATTGAAGATGAGAGAGCAAAGTGAATGACCGGGTTCCATTGTCGCCATTGGGTTTATAAGGTGTATTTACTCGAAAAATTCATGTCCATAAGTAACAATGGTAAAAGCTTTCAAATTCGGCAAACCTGTTATTAAACAGCCCGCGCACTTTCAGAAATTTAAACTTCCCGCGCCTACAAGCTGGACCCGCCGCACGACCTGTTCGTGGTCCTGTAGTTGACAAAATTGTTGCAAGCTTCATTTCTCGGGTAGAAGCGCGGTCTTTTTGAAAATGACGAAATGTCGGTGGTGGACGAAGGCGCGCTTCTCGGTCGCTTTGTGCGCGCGCTTTCAACACGGTCGACATGAGCTGGGGGACGCGTTACGGTTTCCGATGAAGCAGAAAAATTTGATTCTGAAACAAAAAATTTAATAAGGTTATAGTTCAATTTATGTATTTTCCTATGGACTTACCATTGTAATAGGCTCTTGGACTCAAGGTGGCGCCACTGTAGCAGCTCAAACCTTCGTCTTGGTCATATGCAGAACTGAATCCAGTTCCAGTTGTATAACTTGTAGCGCTGCAGCTGCTACAATTTCCACTGTCCACGTTGTTCAAATTGTCTTCTTCGAAATTGCCAATGTCCAGTGGATGTTTTCTGGGACCACAAAAATGGGCATTGTTTGCCCATTTACAAACTCTGTTTTGAAGTTCTTGTTCGCTGGATGGCCGCTTCGGAAAGTAGCTTCGATGAGTTTGTTCTCTGTAGTTTCTCGGTTCTATGTCCAATTCGAAGATACTGGCGACAAACTGATGCACTTCTTTGATGGTTGGCAGAACCGGCTCCAGCGTTTGTATTCCAGGTACCTAAAATATTACAAATTAGAGAAGGCTCATCATCTGACCTCCTGACCCTATAATAAACAGCCTACGTGAAGCTCCTCCCTCTGGAGGCGAGTGATGAGGGGGCTCCGCCCCTCATCACACCCTTTGATGGTCATGAGACACTCGCTCAAATCCGCTTCCTTCTGCTGGCTACAGTTAGCTTGTCCCGTCTTTGCTCCCTCTGGCGGCGGCGCTTGGAGAAAGAGGGCGGCGACAGTGCCTGGAATTTCGATTGGTTCTGAAATGGACTTGCTTCCACGCCCTCCGGGTTCTTCTTGACACTTGATGATTAGCATGTAATGTTTTGTCCTGCCTGGTGACGTCATACTGCACGGTATAATTATAATACACTTTTACGTTTACCGAAGCAGTAGCTTGAATTTAAATTAACCGCCAAATTTGATTCAGTTGCTAGGGTGAGGAGCTGATTTTGTATTTGCGTCACGTTAAGGAACATCTTGAGAATTTTTAATGACATTTATTCAAGCGGCAGGAAACTCATGTCAATCAATTGTTACGCTTCAAAAGGATGAATTGCATATGACAACAAAATATTTGTTGACCCAGGATTGGCGAGTGATATAGGATTTTGCGTTGCCAATCCTGTCAGTTTTGATCAAGGTTAGGTAGCATCAACTTCAGAATTTTGTCTTTTGTTAGCTAGCAGCAAATCGCCATGAAATCAAGTGTTTTCGCCATTGAAGTTGCTTTTAATTGAACTAAAAAATGGCAAGTTTTGAAAATAGCGCCATCTCGCGGCTGCTTCTCCTGCTCATTGTTCTGATACCAGCTTTTTGTAGCACCACTGACAGCGAAGCTATTTCACCACTAAAATCTCGCCAAAAACGCGTTGTTTGGATGAAAGACCGGAGGCTAATTTTGCCAGCAGGAACCACAATGACAATTACTCCGCGGATTCAGATCCCGTTTTTGCGACAGCCGCCAGAGGGAATCAATTCGGATATTTCATTGTCTTGGGTGTTTTACAGTAAGTCCGTCTGACATTTTTGCACTTTTTTGAAATTTGGACATATTTTTATAATTTTGCAATGTTTTTTTTGTTTTTCAGTGTTTTTTGACAAGCTGGGAATGACCGACGATAATCACCCTTGGCCGCCATTCTTCCCCTTCAGCGACCTCTTCCTCATCAACCGCCGAACTCAAGCGCCCTCTACACCAGAGCCCGCGAAAACACGTTTAAATAATCGCGGTCCCCGCTCTGTTCTCTCCCTCCCCCCGCCGGAACGAATGCCTGGTGGCGAGCGGGCTATTATAATTCCACAGCTGGAACAACTTTTGGAATCTTTTGGACTTCCTGGACGGGCATGTTTACTTCGGGCTGTTTGCGAAATTCATGAAGTGCCGTTGCATGAAGAAGGTTTTGGGCTATTTGGCGAGTTTATAACCATGATTTTCAGGTACGCTTTTAATTTCAAATTTTTGTGGTTTTTGAAACTTTAAAATCTTCCACTTGTATTAACGAAACTTTGCTTTGATTCCATTCCAGCATCAGCAAATCCAAATACGCCGAGTCTCACCTGCCCGAGTACTTATACGCAGAATTAAGTGGCGCCTCCACCGGCTGTTTCAAGTACTACAAGAGCTGCAAAAAGAGCATTTTTACGTCCACTGGCGCTTCTAAATACAGTGAAAAAGCCCAGATTATTTCCGCTTCTGAGGGTCACACTAGAGCCGAAAATGAGATTTTTGACTAGCGTATAAAAACTAGAAAATTGTGATATAATAATGTTTTTTATTGCTTGGAAAATATATGTATTGTGGCTAATGTATAGGCGAAATTACGAAGTGTTTAAGTTTCCCGCCAAATTACTTTTGACAAACTTCCTCAAAAAGTTCCGGGTTCACCTGTAAATCAAAAGATGGCGCTTGATCAAAATCTAATAAAAATACTATCAAGGAAAAATAAATTTTTCAACTGACCTTTTCCATGACCTTCCAAGCCACAGTCTTAACAATAGCATTCGGATTATCCTCAAGGTATCCCAAACAAGCCTTCTTTAGCAATTCGCAATTGAAATTGTCCGCCACAAGCAAAAGCGCGGCAACATTCAACGGCGTGATCGAATCAATCAGCTCCCTCTCGCAAATTTTCTGCAACCCAAAAAACTTGTAATTTTGTGCCCTCTGGTGGCCAACCTCGTCATAAATTAAATCTACCTAAAAAAACTTACTCTTAGCCCAGGCAGCTGAAATTGGTCTGCGCACTTGATGAGCAACTGCGCCTGGTCCAACGGGTCCACGCGGTCCGTATACAGATACTGAATTAGCGCAGTTAG
>JAQGBJ010002732.1:0-15243 GCA_034698345.1 Sphaeridia pumilis
ACTTGTTGTCCTCGCGACACCACTTCGGAAACATCATTTACTCTTCCTTCTCGTCGAAGTTGAGATATATGACACAGGCCCTCCCACCGCTTTCGTAGTCCATCTAGCTGTACAAAGCACCCGAATGGTACAATAGAAGCCACTTTACCATTGTAAATCTGTAGAATGAAAAAGATTGCACGTTAGAATACTCCAAAACTTTTACAGATGTTACTGCGAACTATACCCAATACATACCTTGTGAATCTCTGGTTCTGCTGGTGGAAGTCTGTCACTCAAGTAGGGTTTCTCCAATCTAGTCCTGTTGTTTCTGTCGTTGCTTCGGGAACGCCTACGTGGAGATCGCGAATCTCGTCGGCGGTTCCGACGATCGAATCTATCATCATCCCTGCCTCGACTCCTACTTCTTCTACGTTTCCGATCTCGATCCCGGCTTCCACTTCTTGATCTCGATCCGCGACGAGACCTACGATTTCGATCCCTAGATCTTGACCTTCTTCTTTCTTGAGATCTTGAGCCAGAACGTTTCCTACGTGACCTTTCTGGGCTTCTATCTTCTTTTTTCTTTGATGGAGCCAAGGCTTCTAGTGACGACATCATGTCGTCAACAATCTGGTCTGACAGTTTCTTCTCTTCTTTACCATTTTCTTCCACTTCTTGCTTGATGCGGATTTCTTCATGTAACCTGAAATTGATAGTATTAAAAACCGTGCTAACTACTGTTATATCTATAGGCACTAAACTTCTCTTGCAGTTAAACTTACATAGTTTGAGCGTTGGGATCATCCGGAATGGCCAGAAATGGAAATTTTTCCGTGAGTGCTTGCTTTTTAACTTCCCCCGCAACTTCAGTAGCCGATAGTTTGACTCCATCTGGCACCTTCCTTTCTATTGACCTCATGTGCCGAATCAAGCGAAATAGATTGGCAGTCAAGGAGTCCTACAAACCAGCACAAAAGCTTTAATCTTCCATCTATGCACTCAGCTATACAAATTCCCATGAGAAACCGATCAAATTCAACTTACAGTGAATTCTGCTCCATTCTTATCCAAGGCAGTTTTGAAGCCATCAAGCGTGGTATTTTCGTCAGCCAAAGCAATGATAAATTCAGCTGCAATACAAATCGAAATAGTTTTAAGTTTTAAAGATATAATTAATTAAGTTTCCAGGTTTCCAGGTTTGCGTTACTGACTAATGACTACTGAACTCACCAAGATCTTTATCGTTCATGCCCAAATGATTCTCTAATTCTGTACAAACTTTAGAGACCAAGGACAGGTATTCCAACTTTTTCACTTCCTCCATTTTCACGGTAATTTAAACTCCAAACTCGCTGAAATACAACTGGACAAGTATTACCACTCGATCACAAAAGTCAATCGACCACCAATAACTTGCTTGACGAGATATAACGTATCGGTACGCGATGCTAAAGGATTACTAAAATTAGTTTAACTTTGATGGTGAGAAGCTGAATTTTAAAGTTCGAAAATCAAACAAACATTACTTTTGAAACACTTTTCAAAAATTGGGATATCAAACTTTCCACTTTCCACGACGTTTGTTTACGTATTTTGGAGCCCATGGAATAGCGCCATACTTCCTTGTCGACGATCTCCGCAATGGGCATTATTTAGTAGCGAAGCGACCCATCTTTCTCAAGCAAATGTACTACGGCAGGCAGCTTTTTGCGTCAATGTTCAATGGAAGCGGCAGCTTTTTGAATTCAGTTGACGCTTAAGCGTAATATAAAAATATGAACGCGGTAGAGAATTGCTTGTTTTAATAGGGGAAATTTTAAAACAGTTGAAAAGCCGACTCGTTTCTTTGAAACAATTCTGCAAATTTTGTATCCGTTTGTAAAACACGTTTTCGCATTTGGGATAGTATATAGGAGAGAATTTGCAGGCTTCTTCTCGTAGTCTCCATTGCTGAGGGCGGGTGTGTGCGGTGGGTAACTAGAAAGGCTCGAAGAACTGAGCCGATCTGGCCGTGCATACGGAACGCTGTAAGAGAGCATGGGATTGCAAATTTAGTCGAAGAATCATAGCAAACGGGATTCTCGGCGAGCCTAACACAGAATTAACAATCACATGAATTCTTAAGCTGGCGGGAAGAACTTCCCTGGGACCATGACCATTGCAAAAATGGGTATCCCGGAGGATTTCTTCTTGCAAAAATCTAACTCGTTTTCTTTTGCTAATTTCAACTCTATTTTGAATCCCATTAATCGTAGGGGGGTCGTTTGTCACATCGTCACATCAGAGTCCTGTTAAAATTGTGAACCATTAGTTTTGCACTAATTGAATTTATTCTACGGAGGAGAAATTTCCACGTGCTTCACTACAATATCATTCTTCAAGGACAGTCATTTCAAAAATATTGTATCAAACACAACATATTCAGTGCCATTAGGATTAGAAGGAATAGTACTGCTCAAATCCCCATCATTTCTGGCCCCAGTCCAGTTTGCTCAAGTCTTCCTCCAGTTTGGCATACCCCTGCAAATATTTGGAATCCTTACTCGGTCAAAATGCGAGACAAATGTAAGCACGTACTGGTACTTGTGTTTTAACGAGATTCCAAAGCATACAGTTTAGGTATTTGGGCTACAGTTGGCTTCGGCTGAAGAATCCGCTCCAGGCGCACCTTGGGGATTTCATGGACATGGTCGTCGTCTTCTTGGTTATTAGGAGTAGGCGTTCTAGACAGCTTTTCTTCAGCTACAAGTTCCTGTCGTATTCTCCATCCCTTGGTTGGTTCCATTAGCCTTGAAGCTGTGCTAATGCTCTTCATCTAAAATATACATATTAGAACCATGGAAATTCTAATACAGCATCCATCAGCAAAGAAGCTGCAAAGTTCCACTGGAGGAACCAGTACAAGACCAAAGAGCATTCATAGCTCCAGAAGGCTTTCAAAACGTCAACAACAACAAGTGTTTCTTCCACAGTTTCCCGCTAACTCACTTTTTCTCTAACTTGTTCATCGGTTAGGAAAGCCGGGTTCTGAAGCTGCTTTTCCCGTTGTTCCATTGAATCCCTCTTGGCTTTGACGATATCCAGGTCTCTGCGTCTGCAAAAATGAACGTTGTAAGTGCTTTCAGTTGCCAAGATTTCAAAATTGTGGTCAAAATCAGTTTTTGTGACTAGCTGTGTTTTAATATTGTGTGTGATTGTATCTTTACAGACTTTGGAATCGGTGCCGAGCGCCACCGGAACACCTACGCCCAAAACACCGAGAAGCGCTGCAAGGGCAAAGCAAATCAGCACTCACGCGGGCTTTCGCTACGAAGTAGGAAACCCGAGAAAGAATGGCACAGAAGTCTGGAAGTGTATCGACAAGGACTGCAAGGCTTCCGTCATCAAAAAAGGAGACAGTTTTTCCCTGACTAAAGAACATTCGCTGGCTGGAGGTACCATGCAAACGTAAGAGCTTGAAGAAACTAACTAAACTAACTCACACATATAGCTTTTAAAATTCGATACTAATTTACGATTCTGTTCATTTAGGTCCCTGCAACATGTCACCATGACCTTGATGCGTGACCGCGCTCTCAAATTCCCTGCCGAGACTCCAGCGCAAATCATCCATAACGTAACTACTTCAGTCCGGGACTTGGTTCTAGCAACGGCTCCTCCACCAAGTACACTTGAAAAGGTCATAGCAGATTGGCGCCAAGGAGTCCAGGGTGAAAAGGCAAGCAAGAAGAAAGCGCCCGGAAGTGCTACTCCCAAGAATCAGAACAGAAAAGGCGAGTCTTCTCGGAAGCGTCTCAAGATGACTCCAAAGGGAAAGAACCAAGTTGAAGATTCCGAGGAAGAAGAACTGGACGAGCTGGAGAAACTAGAAGACGAAATGGGTGGGGATGAAGATGAAGAGGAAGAAGAAGAGGATTATGTCGACGATGACGAAGAAGAAGAACAGATTGTACCTAAGAAGCGTCCTAGACAAAGTGGGTCAGATGAGGATTCCGAATGACTGGTGCAGCGAGGGCAGTGAATTTTGTAAAAGTGAAGATTTTTGTATAGGGATTATATGTCTTTCTCCAGTAATGTCTCATTTGTGTTACCCTGCTTCATTCAAGGTTGTTTTAAGTAAGCCTACTTCTGAATCCAGTCAAAACTCTCAGCCAGAAGTTAATTTTAGATTCTTGATCTCCATTTCATTGATAAGTGCACATATTCAGGATTACACAGGTTTTAACATGTGTTTTGTCTGCAGATGAAGGCTAAATGTGATGTGTAATTGCTGCAACTCATGTATACAAGTAACGCCAATGACGGAGGACAATCAAGATAATAAACACACACTTACCTGAAATCTTCAAGCAACTTTTTTGATACAGCTGATTCGAAACGATTCTTGTTAGGTACAGATTTCAGAGACTTGGCCAATTTGCGACTCTTGCTTCCATTTCCATTAGACATTCGTTCAAATTTCTCAATCTCATCCATTGACATGTCTCCAAATCCAGAAGAGCCTCCGTCAGAACTGCCCGTACGAGCCCTTTGACGTCGTATCATCAAGTCCTTGTTGCCCATCAAAGTTGTTCCACTTCTTTCCAATGGTCTTAAAGCGTTGAGAGATTTGCTCATTTCCTTGTTCAATGACGAAATTTGCAAAACCTGTCGTTTAACGTCGGTGATGTCTTGGTCAATCTGCTTGATCCGTTCTGAAGTATTTATGTTGTTGGATTCTTTCTGCAGTTGTAGTTTTCTTTTAGCATTGTTCATCTACAATTCAGCGATCACAAGATTTCAGAAATTCTTAAACATCAAAAGCGAGGTCATTCCAAGCTGACCAACCTTCCACACAGCCAATTTCTCTAGATTTCTACTTCTTTCTTCATTCCGTTTCTGCGAGAGTTGTTCCTGGCGGTCTCGTTCTTGTTGGGCTTTAGCCTTCTGAAGATCAGTCATTTTGTGGAAGGCCATTTCTCTATCTTGTTGCTTTTGCAAGTTCCATTCCCTGATGTGCTTCTTGTTGGCTTCCATCAGCTCCTCGTACTTTTCTATCCATTGCAAATGTTCTACAATTTCCTCGGGCGATTTGTCTGCAAAAATATCAAGTTGCTGTTATAGCTACTGAACTGTCTACTTGACCGAAATCGAAATATGATCGATCAAGTATTCATGAAACTTGAACACGAACCTGGTAAAGCTCTGGAGAATACACGGAGTTTTGCAGAAAGTGGCCTGGATTCGTTCTTTTCCCTGACACGAAGGAAAGTCTGATGTCTTTGCACTGGCCATCCGCCAGTATGTCCACCTGTTGCTTGAAGAAAGTCCATGAGTTGTCGTGACGGCTCCTGGGAAAGTAGCAGACGGTGCTCATCAATGAATCATTAATCACCTCAAATCGTTCAGCATGCCAGAACATTCTAACGATATTAGAACAGTTGAAATCCTATGATAGAAGTCTAAGGAAATTCTGGTATTCTTACTTTGCTGTCTCCGCCTGGACCTGGAACTGGAGCCGAGTTGTTGGATTTCTGCTTTGGAACTTTGTACAAGGTGCCTTTGGCCAATGTCGAACTGGACGGAATTGCGTGAGGCTTTTCAAAAGTAATGGAACTCAAGTGCGATTGAATATCTAAAATGTCCTTGTGGAGTTGAGCTTCTCGGTGTTGCAATTTTGATAAGAAGCTAGTATAGTCATAAGAAACACACGCAATTGTAAAAGTTTCATCAAAATGACAAAATATTATACCAGAATATGAAACAAAGGCACGAACTTCTTTTCCGTTGGGGTTGGCGTTAGATCAGAAATTGCTTGTCGTGGAAGTCTTCTCGAAGACGCTTTTGCTTGAAGCTGAAGTTTGAGTTTTCTTCTACCTACCCCAGTCTCTCCTTCAGCTTCAGAATCAGCCTCGCTGGAACTGTCAGCAACAACTCGCATCGGATTCAAACCAAACAATGTTGGATACTGTCTGGTCACGTCAACTCGATTCTTTGTCGTCCGCTTGCTTCTCAACTTCTTATGGAAGCCTATAAAGTTTTGAAGATAGTCGATTTCAAGAATGAGCAAGCGGCGGAAAATATGAAAAGTTTTTCTTACTTTGAACGTCAGTAAGCTGGATTCCATGAACTGCTTTGTTGAAGTCAGCCTTTCCCAGCTGCAGCGTTTGAATATTCTTGGTCATGTTGGTAATTTGGCGATCCAAGTCAGGCTCCTTAATTGTTGATTTCTGGACAGGCTTCAGGTCAAGTTGCTCCAAAACGGCTTCTTGAAGTGTCTTTTCCTGACTTTGATCAGAAAGCTGAATTGTCCCATTCTCACTTCCACTGACTGACACTGAAGAAGGAAATGACTGGTCTTCATTGCTAGTGGAGTAGGTTAATTGCGTGCCCGAGTCAGGTTCTACTGATGTTGCTGGTTTTGGCTGTTGTTGTTGTTTATTTTTCGGCTGTTGGTTCTGGGCTTGGAATGGAGAAAGTAGAGGCGGTGACTCCATGCTGGTCGACTGTTGGCGTGACGAGAAAGATTGTGCAAAATGAGAGAAAGTTTGGCACTACGGCTCCTTGTTATAGACGGCGATAATGTATAATAATAGTGGAGCCGGTAATTGCTCCGTGTCAGTCACTTTTACTGCTGCAGTAGCGTCAGCGTCGGCAGAAACAAATTGCGGTAGATACAACAACACAGCTTGAGAAGAAGAAGAGTCCGTCGTTTTGGCTACAGCATATAGTATAAACTGGGCATTGGTTGGGTCAGCGGGTATCCTGGAAACAAATTCAACACATACATCATACATGATATTTTGTTTGGTTAATTTAGGAAATGTGGGGGAGTTACGACAAGCGCCCAGGCCCATTGCTTACGTATATGCAGTTAAACGTGAGGGGAAAGGGAAAGTATAATGTTGTTTCAATTGGACGTACATATGCGTTGTGAATGGACTAGCTGGACACCTGCTGATGATGGAGATGAGATGAGCTTATTTGTTGATTGCTTTCCCCGTAGTTACACTTTCGTGTTGTCCGTCAGTCAGTTTCAAGAACAGGTGGAACCCCTAGGACTTTCAACGGTACATATTCATTTTACATGTGACGGGCATAAATGTCAGAGGAAAAGCTAATGTATCGATCTTGGAAAAAATAGCAAAACGGCACAGCCTGAATGAAGCAACAGATTAAAATGAGGCGATAAAATTGAAATGTTACGGCATAAACTTGTAATAATTCCTGAGAAATTGGCCTATTAAGCTCACATTTTCTGCACAATTTCAGGTTCAATGCTTTTCAAGGGCGGTGTTCAAAAAATATGAACTGGATTTTGAATTCCATGCGTTTTAGCTAATTATTAATTTTATCTCCATGGAATCTCATCTCTGTGCTAGTGTATGCATGGGGATAATTAAAATTCTGAAAGCGTCTGATGGGGATGTAAGAAAGGTAATGAATGACATTACATGATAAGGATTGAATTAGTTCATTGAATATAGTCGAGTACTGACAAGACTGGGGTGTTCCATGCTGAAAACTACAGTTTAACTTGAAAAGTGTCAAAGTTCAAATCTGTTTTTGTCAATTGCTATGCGTTTGATATGGCTTCCAAATTCTTCCAGATATATATACACAAGCACCGATACTTAAAATTTCAAGCGATTCTACAATTACTTGAAAGAAAACGTTCAGAGTCCATGTGATAGGAAAACACGAAGAAAGTTTCAAAAGTTTCCAGGCAAACCACATGCAACGTTTAAAAACTTTCTACTTGATGATGGATGAATGCAATTAAATTAATGTATAATCAAGTCATGCAATAGCCGACTTATATTTCGAGCCTTTCAATGTAATCCAGCACCAGTCCAGCTCCACTTGTGGGCAAGTTCTGAAGTGGAACTGTGGAACACCAAAAGGCAACAATATGTTTGTAGATATAAAGTTTTTACTGTTGATCGCAGTGGCTTTTGCACTGTCAAATTCAAACGAAGGTAGCGACAATGTCGTGAACACAATCGCCACTCCGACGGATCAGGAATCATCTTCAAATGGTCCTACTGAATCCGAATCCGGCCAACCGTCTTCTACCGAGGAGACTTCGACTTCAGTACCAGCGACTACCCCCAGTCCGCCCAAACCACCGTTGTGGAGTAAGTGCATCCTTTGACCATGAATGGCGTCCTCCAGTTTTCTAAAGCATTTCTTTCTGTATTTAATGGCTTCCATGAAAATTATTAACAAAAACTCTGTTTTGTAGTGTTGGTCGTAGATTCAACTCTGGACCACCTAGAAGGCGTGGTACCAGGAGGCAAAGCCGGAAAGGACCCTATGCCAGACCCAATGATTCCAGGGAACGGTGAACTATTTGTCTTGAACTTGACTGAAGTTGCTGGTGATCCTATAAAATCCGTCAGCCGATGTAATAATTCAGATTAACTTGAACTGATTAAATGACAGGAAAGAATTAATATCCGTTCGGGTTTTCTAGTTTGCGAAGCTATTGAGAAGTGGAAACCGGAAATCGTCTTGGACTACACACAAATTAGCATTCCTTCAGAAGCAGTCAAAGTTACAACAAGAGCTCTCAAAATACCAACAGTCGCTATTTCAACTGGCTCTCCAGACAACCTCAAGTGAATATCAGTTGGAGTTTGCTAAATTTTCAAAATTTGGTTCATGTTTAGTAATTTTAGTCTGACTGAACAGGGCGTGGCAAAACCTCGACTCTGACGAAGAACAATATCTGATCCTCATAATGTCTTCAACATTCTCGGCTTTGCGTGTCGCTCGTAAAATTGTTACCTCTCTGGAATTGAAAAGTGTTGCCATATTCTACGGCCGCAGTCTAAAGCATCTCGAAGGTATGTACACTTGAAGCGCCAGGTTCGGATTTACTTTTGGAACTTTAAATTTGTTCAAAGGCAATTTGTATAGGTTTCCCTGCAATGTACAAGTCAGTTCTTCAAGACACTGGTTGCAGAAATAAGTTCATTCGAATTGCATCTTCGCCAAACCGTATCATACAACAGATCGAGGAAACCGACATTAAATATTTCAAAACTTTCTACGTTATTGGGGAAGACAAAGAACTTTGTATGTTCCTGGAAGCCGCCGCTGAGACTTTTGAGTTGGAGACATCCAAGGTTCTGGTTATGGCTAACGCGTCTTCACTCTTCTACATTACGGCAAGTTCATATCCAGTTCTACTGACTGAATGTCTTCAAATAAAAAAACGCTCTCTTAGCAATAACTTTGACCACAGAAAGACAAGGACTTCAAATGCTCAGTTCTGCCAGTTGGAAACGTTGGACACATCTACCCGAAAATACCTGGGACTACTGAAGAATCTTTAGCTGCTCAGTTGAGACATGACGTGAAACAAATTGTTGTTGCCGCTGCCGCGTAAGTTGTATTTAGGGTTTCAAATAGAGCTCTGGATCGGGACGAGTACTAACCAAAAATCCAACATTGAAACTTTGTAAAAAACAGGAAATTGAAGATGCTTGACAAATGGACAGAACGTCCTCAACTGACCTGCTACAATTTTGACCTTGAGAACCGCACGGATCTCGTGTTCAGTCTAGGCCTCAGAGAAGCCTTGAAGGATAGGTCTTCAGACAGCAGCTTGAAACTGAAGGCCAATCTGGTCTTCAACGGCAACGGGGAGAACGCTTTCGCCATTACGTATGCATTGGATCACCACAACGTTGGACCTGAACAGTCCTATGTGAAAGCCTCTTTTAAGGCAGAAAGAGTAGCTGAATTCGATTGGAACTCTGATGGCTCTCTGGTTACTGTTCATGAAGGCGGTAAAAGTCTACAGAATCTGAAACCACATGTGGTGTACAGGGTTGTGACAGTAGTGGTAAGAAGAAAAACTAAAGTCTTTAGTCGGGTAATACAAAGACTGAAATTCATATTTTTCGCTTTAGCAACCTCCATTGGTATACCACAACAAAGGGTGTAAACTCAAGCATGAATATGACAACTGCTACAGTGGATATTTCATCGACTTGTTGAATCTTCTTCGAGATGAAATTGGCTTCAACTACACCATTTTCGATGTTCCCAATTATGGATTCAGACAACCGGATCCGCCGTACCCGTTCGACGGAATGGTGAAAGTACTTCAAGACAATGTTGGTTCCGAACAAGAGTTTTAAAGATAAAATCTTAATGTTTGACTGCGAAATGACTGTTACTGTTTTGTCATTACTAGGAAGCTGATTTCGCAGTAGGGGCAATCAGTATCATGGTTGAGCGGGAAGAAGCAATTGACTTCACCTATCCGGTATACGACTTGGTTGGATTCCAATTCTTGATGAAGAAGGATCGTGTCAGGACTTCGTTGCATAAGTTTCTAACTGTGCTTGAAAATGATGTTTGGATGTGTGTTCTTGGAGCTTTCTTCTTCACGAGGTACTTTTTTACCTTTTCTTATTCATTAGAGCTACCCAAACAAATTTAGAAAATTAGGTTGCTTATTATTTCTGATCAGCGGGCTGCTATGGCTTTTCGACCGTTGGAGTCCGTACAGCCTGCAGAATTGCCGAGAAAAGTATGAAGATGATGAAGAACAGCGGGAGTTTACCTTGAAGGAAAGTTTGTGGTTTTGCATGACCTCCTTGACACCTCAGGTACGAAAAGTCGTACATAATTTTTAAAATAATCTAGTCACAAAAAGATGTATCGCAGGGTGGCGGGGAAGCGCCGAAGAATTTGTCTGGAAGACTTGTGGCGGCAACTTGGTGGCTGTTTGGTTTCATCATAGTTGCATCGTACACTGCCAACTTGGCAGCGTTTCTTACAGTTTCAAGGCTGGAACAACCAGTCGACTCCCTGGAACTGCTCCGCAGGCAGTATAAAGTTCAGTATGGTCCCATAGAGAACAGCTCTGCTTGGCACTACTTTGATAGGATGGCAGATATCGAACACAAGTTCTACCAGTAAGATCAGTTATCCTGCCTTGATGCCGTCATATTTACCAATTTGTACTTTTAAATCGGCAGGAAATGGAGGGACATGAGCTTGAACGATTCATTGACTGAATATGAAAGATCCAAGTTGGCGGTATGGGAATACCCGGTGAGCGATAGCTACACTAAGATATGGCAAGCCATTCTGGAAAATCAAGCTCCCCCGAACGTTTCTGAAGCTGTTCGTCGTTTGACAAGCATTGAGGCAACTTTCAATGACGATCCAAACATACCTGACCAGCAAATTGACGAATTCGCTTGGATCAGTAAGAATAACTAAATCATCACAGACTGAAATGGCTTTTAGTAAGGGGTATAAAAATTATGTTGCTTTCACAGCTGAAGCGACAGAAATCAAGTATCACTTCATGACACATTGTGCGTTCAGAATAGTTGGGAAAGAGTTTGCTCAAAAACCGTATGCCTGGATGGTACAAAAGGGTTCTCCGCTGAAACGTATACTGTCTGACGGGTAAGCTTAATCTGACGGCAGTAATGTTCATTACTCTGCGCACACAATGCATGATACAAGAGTGTCTAAAACAGTAGTTGTTTTCTTGTAGATTGCGTAGTCTCGAATCCCGAAGGTACTTCGACGACCTGAAGACAAAATGGTGGGACCACAACAGGGAAAAGAAACGTTGTAAAGCAGCTGATAAACTGAAAGAAGGCATTCTAGCGGGCGACATTGGTAACTTCCGCATTTTACACTTCATTACACAACGATTGCATTCCTCGTAGAATGTTTTTTTGTGTAGGTGGAGTGTTCATAATCATAATTATCGGAATCGGGAGCACAATTCTGGCCTCGCTGATGGAATTTTGGTGGTACAAACGGCATCTGGAAGTGGATGACATTTCAATTGCCGACACCAGCTCAATAACGTCTGACGTCTCAGCAGCTTACACAAATCAGGACAAGACAGACTACACGTCACCTTTTGTCGCCAGGACTTGAATGTCTCATCAGTTCCGACATTAATTACTGGCTTTCGGTTTTGAAAGTCCAAAGTTTAAAATTTTGACTACATTGTTGGATTTTTTCCCATAAATGAACCAGATAAATATTGAAACAAGCATTCGAGCCTTCATCACCGTTTTATTATGGCTTATTAAGTGGCGAAGCCACTTTATGTAAATCCGCGTAGATTAAGAGGGACGCTTTAGTGTCCCTCAATTAGCACGTAGAAATTCTGGACATGTAACATCCAAAAATGCCGAGGTCATTTTCCTTTACTGCACTTGATTTCGTAATTGTGCACGCCTTCTATCCATTTAAATTCATCTAAAACATATTTTGACGATTGGATAACAGCCAATCTAGATCATACTTCGCTCATGGAACATATCTGCTTTCCTGTGAGAAAGCAGTAATTTACAGAATAAATACTCCTTCAGGTTAGCTCCAAGGGTTTTCTTACCCGAGAAGCTTGAAGTACACACGAAAAATTGATTCACGTTGTGCTTCTCAATTTAAAACTAGGATTGAGTAGATACAAAAATGCTTGGAGATCCAGTTAAAACGATTCAACGTAACTTTGTTGAAACATGTAATTCAGACGGCGGATTTCTATGCAATTGCATGTTTTGCTGCGCTTATATGCCAGGCCTGAGACTTGGCAGGGGTCCTTAACGACAGTTAAGGGCCCCAAATTTAAAATTTGGTAGCGCATATTTTCGCATAATTGGCCCAAAACGCATAACGCATAATGGGTCGCATAATCGAAGGATTCGACATAATTTCCCGCATATTTTGAAAAATTCGTCGTGTGAAAGCCAAAAGTATTGTTGTTTGTTTACAAACTCCGGCTCAAATCACGGCGAATTAATTGGAATACGCCAACTGACGTTCACTCATTGTACGAAAAGTAAACAAAACCTAAAAGCAGCTGTTGTTTGCCATAGCTGCAAACGGAGGAGTAGCGGGAAATTAATCACCGATGTAAAGGGCCAAAAATTGCGAAAAAACAAGAAAATACTCATATTTTGCTGATTTTTTTTAAAAATTATGTTGTGCAAGGTAACGGGATCCATTTTTGTCAATTTTTTGTTCGAAAAATTCGGCATAATGCCCCGCATTATTCGACATATTCGGGCTGCATAATTGACCTTTTTTGGAATATTCGGAAGTGCATAATGGACCCCAAAAATGCGCATGAAAATCCGCCGTCCAAGTAATGTGCGAATAGATTTATGGTCTTTAAAACATGATTTATGGTTCTGCAGATATGAATCAAGATGAGTACATATCTGGATTCCTTTCATAACCCTTATGAGTTTCTTATCAAGGATTATAACCGCAAGATAAGCGACACTGGTGCAAAGAATTCACTGCTAAAACAGGAAACGTGAACCATTTTGACGAGTTTTCACCTGGACAACTTTCTCCTGCAATGCTGTCACCCGACAGAAGTACAGCATCACCAATTTACCGACCTGCCTCACCTTCCTATATCCCATCATCTTATGGGTCACCTGTGTCACACACTTATAGTCCTTCCTCGCCGAGTAATATCGGAGAAACAACGCGAATTTGGAAATATTCTAGACGTCGGCTTTGAAATCGCCATGAAAAGTAAATACCCTGTTTGATAACCATACCTGCAAATATTTAAAGTTGTTCAACAGCTACAAACTTTTTTATGTGCCTCAGACAGTAATAATAACCGAAGAAACAGCGGGAGACATCCACAGATTTGAAGACTTGAAAAGGGCATTCAAGTCCGACAATGGATGGACAAAGAATGGACTCACTGAAAGTTGGTACGTCCCAAGTCAAGACAATTCATCGGAAAAATTCATGCTAGACAAGCGGAGTCCAATCAGACACATCGTATGGATGAGGATCGAACTGTACTTGCAATAGCTTGCATCAATGGTTTCATTTAGCTAATTACGAACGGTGTTACATTTTTCAGAAATGGCTGAGAATGAGGAAGCACCGATGGCCAAAGACGAGTTTTTTTGCACTGGCGGCACCTACCCGTCGAACAAATTCCGAGGGTTCACTTGGAAGAGATTGGAGATCCAAACGCAGAAACGCCTTTTGAACTAGAAGTAAGTTTTGAAAACTTTGATTTGTGTACATGTAAATTCCACTGTCATTGACAACTTCCTTCGGTATGTAAAAGACGAGGAAATGAACGAAGCCGAAGACGAATCGAATTCTAGCAAAGCACTGTGGGTTCTGACTTAGCCTCTTCTTTCTCCGATTAATATAATTCAAAATGTAGTAGTTTATCTGGCACAGAATAATGATTGTTGCTAGATGGTTGCATGACATGTGAAACGTTGTTTGAAGTGGGATAAACCGGGAGACCCGGTGTAGAAGGTAGCTTTAGTGAATGGGGCAAACTGATCTTTGACCCGGTTGTAAGTGACCTAGGTCAACCATGAGCGTCAATCTGTCAGGCAATATGACCTTTGACCCGGTTGTAGGCTAACTAGATCAACCATAAGCAACAGCAAAAATGCTTGACTTAAAGACTACTTGTTTGCGGAGGTCGCATGCCAATCCTTCACACCGTTCAGAAGAAAAACATACTACGAGCGGGCAATGTAACCTTTGACCCCTTTCAAGTTGACCCAGGTCACTGAGGCTATCGATAGGTTGATTGATTGATTGATTTGCTTTATTTTCACTACCATTCAGACACAGGGCTGGTATTAAAAGTAAGACAGGTGATCGATAGGTAAAAGTTTCAAGTCAATACGTTCATCCGTTTCCGAAATGAAAGTATCACCACTGTACGCGTTGATCTTTGACCCCTTTCGTGTTGACCCAGGTCATTGATATTCCATACCGTAGATGCTTGACTTTAGAACTATTGATTGGTGAAAGTCCCAAGTGAATCTGTCCATTCGTTCACGAGATAATCGTATCACGGACGGACAAACGGACGGACGGAGTAGACCCATAAGGTAGCTGAAGCTACCTAATAAAAAATGTAATTGGCAAAGGAGCATCAACAAGTCGCAATTCATGCACATGTAACGAGATTCAACGTTAAATCTAACCAGAAACGTTCCGAAAAGCACTGTCACTGTCTCTGAAAAGCTGGAAAATCTAACACCAATGCGCGATGAATGCCGGCTCTAGCGGTTCAGCGTTTTATACGTTGCAATCCTACTCAATGAAACGTGGGACAAGCGAATAGCAGTTGCATACAATGACTATATTCTTGCTGTTGTGAGGGTGAACAGTGAATGCGACAGATTTTACTAGGTGTAGAGCTAAATTGAGACAAAAACGTAGTAGAGGAGACAATAACACATTCTGAGGGGTATTTTGGCTCGGGCACCATTAGTAACAACAATA
>JAQGBJ010002733.1:0-15242 GCA_034698345.1 Sphaeridia pumilis
CCGGAAGGACCGGGTGGATATAGCCTGTTGATACTTCCATCCGAATATGGCCAGAGACCTCGGAGAACCCGGAGGAGGCTTGATTTACCAGCTGAGCTGCCACCGTTGATGAGGACGGATTGTCCAGCGTATATTGTCATCTTCAAATCTAGAAAGAAACCACGTGCATTTTAGGTTCGTATTGTCGAATGTCCATTGTTAATGATTAGTTACCTCGAACAAGCGGACTTTGCCGGAAAGGTGCGGTAAAAGTGATGCCATCCAAAATCCAGCCTGGCACAGCACTCTCAGCATTCCAAGGCTCAGCAGCATCATCAATGATTCTACCTGTTTCTGTCAGGTCGTGAAACTTTTGCATGTTTTCCGGATCTGGTTTTTGAACGTCGAGACTGAACTGATTCTTCCAAAATGATCGAAGATACAGCATTCTTTCAATCAACTGGGAAATACGATGAGTGACACCGGCCAAGTCCGTTACACTGATTGATAAATCCACCAGCTGACTGAATTTGTAGATGAGGTACATAGACACAAAGGAATTCTGCAAACCAAATTCAACAGGTAAACAGTTTTAAAGTAGCATATGGAGAAAAATTACCATAGTGGGATTACGAGACTACGACGTACCTTGCTGATAATCGAAGAAATCTCAGAAGGATCCTTGTCATCATAGACACCAGCAAATATCGGTACAGCAATAATGAGATAGCTAACAATACTGCCGATGTAGTCAAACAGGTTCACAGCAGAATTCAGAAACAACTGCCAAAAATACAGTCTGTGTTGAGCTTTAGCTAAGGCAATCAGAGCATCGTCAGCTTTGTCACCTTCGACCATCGAAGCATCATGAAAGGCTATCGCTTCTGCGTTGACTTTGACTTGCATGTGAACAAACCTACAACAAAAGCAAAGCACATTGATCAACTGCGAAATTTTTGGAATTCGATGTATCTTACTCATACCGAAAATCTCCTTCGAAACGTTCTTGTTGTGCAACAAGGTTTACAATTGGACTCATAATCACTTTGTTGATGACTGTACCAATCAAAAAGAATACAAAACAACCTACAGGACCTTGCCAGCCAGTTCTGCAAAAAATGAAAATCAATAAGGGTTTGTTGTCATCATGCGACTGCTTAACTTTTGAAAGCTTACCCCACAAATCCCTGATATGCATAGTAACAAATAACCACAGGAGTTACAATCGTCCTTGGAAGAATGTCACAGAATGTTGTACTGAACTTATCAACATCCTGGGTTATCCGCTGATCTCTGAAAAACAAAGGACATTTTGAATTTACTCAAATACCGATTTATATGAAACAATTCAAGCCTGTCTCATACTTACGGATTGTCAATTTTCTTGTCCAAAACATTCAGTCGATAGTAAATTAAATCACTGAAGTAGCATCGATGAAGGTGTTTGCACAGAATTTGCCTCCAGGTCACGGTCAACAGCTTCATCAAGTACTGCCTTCCACTTTTAACCTACCAGAATTTTCAATTATCAAAACAGTGCATGTCGTGCCTTGCTACTACACTTTTTCAGAACTCAGAAAGAACATTACCATTGCCATTCCAGTTATGATGCCACAGGCCGTAGTAACCACTTTCCAGAATCCAGGAAGGTCCTTGTCACCCAAAACTCGGTAGAATTTGCTTGGAATCAATCCCACTTGGTATACCACGTACTCTTCTACAAATCACAGGTCGTTACAAGATTTTTCGTTTCTCGTCTATTATTCAAGTCATATCAACAGGACACCACCTTACCCAAAAGTGAAACAACCACGAGCGTCAAAAACAGCCATGACGACAGCGACAACGCACTGTGGAACAGAATCTTCAAAATGACCCAAAAGCGGCTGAAAAATTTGAGATCAAACCCCAACTTTTCATTCGGATTGAAAGTGTCGTCCGGATCCGTAAGAGGAATGCTCAAGCTCGATGTAGCTTTTCCTGAAGCCAAGGTGTCCCTACTAGCTCTTGTGGATTTGCTTTTCCCAGTTTCTTCAGAATCTGACTCCAAAGATTCCACTTCTGCTTCAGGTCTGAAGGCTTTGACGCCCAAAAGGTTGGCCATGGCAAAATTAATCGACACAGGGACAGACAAACCTGTGGCGGCAGAAACAAGCTTCTATCGATTCTATGATCAGCATCGACGACCGATACAGCGCCAGCTCTGTAAATATAAGAATCTATGGTTAGCACAATTGCACAATTGAGGACGAATCAAACAGGAATGCAACTAGTGCAAATACTCACAACCGGCAAAAGCGCTCTAGAGCAAAATCTAACGTTCATCATAAGCGTTTCTAGCTAGACTTATAACCAACTTATTATTGATGGTGTCGAATTACGACTCTGCTCAACTTTGAAGTTTACAAAACACCATTCAGTTCCCGTTAAAGCTTTAGCAGAGTTAAGTGAAACCTGATACGAATGCTTACCTAACGCAGAATTAAAGTGAAACGAAGTGTCATATTGTCTTACGATGATTGATATGCGTCGATCAGTTGCAAGACTGAAAGACAATCAAATGACGGTCGCAATCTGCTTGATAAAGGGCAACCGGAGAATCGCCGATGCAAGGTCCTTGCAGGGCACATGAAGCTAACGGGATTTTTACAATTCCAGTGGTATCCCGGTAGAAATCTTTCTCCATCGTCAAGTAATCAATTGTGTTGGTCTTAAAGAAAATCAGGTCAGCGTTTATTAGATACCGCTTCAAACAGCTGACTATGATGTTTGTTTGCACGTGAAACGAAATTTTCGCTTCTCTCGAATGTGCCATCGAGCTTGAGGACGAATTTTGTTAACGACGATCACCGACAACAAGTAAAGTTCAGCTGCTGGTTTGTTTATATACATCAGATTCAAAACATTTCTACAGATGCAAGGGAACGTAACGTTATGAACGTATTGCGATTTTCTGTATTCTTCCTTAGTGTTGTGTGAGAGGCAAGCGACCAAGGCGAAACACCTTTTCAAGGCTTTGCCAATTTCTCGAGACGTTGATTAATATTATAACTTAAAGTGTGAACGAGAGGATTTGTCCTTCGTGAAGGACATCTTGTGCAATTCTTTGTTGGGTTTAGAAGGTGAATCACAGTGCTTTGTTGGGCTTTCTCATGTTGAGAAGTAAGAATCATTCTATCAAATAATAGTATATCCTAACGCAACATTTGTGATTTAGGTTTAAAACTGAATCATTGTTTGAAATTAACGATTGATATTAATTGTATTTGACAGAGCTACTGCTGACGTTTTCTTGCCCAACTCATCTGAAGCAAGGCGCTAGAATTTCTTCGGAAGTTCTTACTTCGGTGACACCAAAACAACCTTCTCAACGCGGCCTAAAACCTGCTTCAGAGGAACACGGCGTCAAAATGGGCGAAGAATACTACAGTGAAGAATGGGCAGGCCAGAAGGCGTCCTTCGGAATGTCCTGATTTTGGTTTCCCGAGGGCCAGTTCGGCTGTGCCCCCGGAGTCGTCCGGACCCGTGTAGGGTATGCAGGAGGATCCAAACAAAATCCGACGTATCGATCGATGTAAGTCTTGGTTATCTCAGAAATCCCGGAGATCGCTTGGGATGACTTTCGTCGTGAATTTGAACCATATTGAAGGTCGTGTAAATACTTTCAGGGGCGATCATACGGAAACAGTGCAGGTGGAATACGACCCCAAGGTCACCAATTTCAAGACTTTGTTGAAGATATTTTGGGCAAACCATAACCCGACTAACAAGTGCTCGAGACAGGTTAGAATCTAACAGTCATAAGAAGGGATGCTGTCAGTGTTTCTTTGTAAGTTTTGAAGCTGACTGATTCATTGGTATTTAATTCTAGTACATGTCTGCAATCTTCTACCACAACGAAGAGCAAAAGAAAATTGCCGAAGAAAGCTTTCTTGAAGAGAACCGCAAGAGAAACGGCAAGGTCACAACCAAAATTTTGCCAATCGGAGTCTTCACTGATGCTGAAGAGTACGTAAAGAGAGTCAGAATTTCATTTGCACAAGTGGATTCAAACAGCCGATAGTGAGTTGATTACATCTTTTGATTTTGCAGTTACCATCAAAAGTACTTGCTTCAAAGATACCCGATGATCTTGGGATTGCTGGATATCGACCCTGGCGACTGCTTGAATGACTCTCACGTTTGTGCAAGATTGAACGGATACGTGGGAGGTTATAGTAGCCTGGCTGCTTTTGAAAAGGAGAAGCAATACTTGGAACTTCCGCCAAAGGTTGAAGCTTTCATGGCGAAGCTGATCGCTAGCAGCAAGGGACCTGCTGTTGATTGCTGAAAGAACTTACAAGCGTCCAAAGTTTATTTAATTGCTTGGCTATGCCCCAGAAACATTGTGTTGACGTGATTTTGTGACTGTGTGAAACTAAACCTTGCTTTTAAGGCGTTTCGTGCATGATTAAGTTGATCGTGGTCTTCATTATGGTCTGGATGCATTTGCAGTTCGACATGCTTTAAACAGAGGTACCTGATTGATGGTTATTAAATATAACGTATCCAAAATCCGAGTTCTCATTTTACTAGAGTTACACGTCATGTTTATTAGTTAAATTTTAAAATACTGATACAAGGGTTCGTCTATAAATTTTTAAAATGGACTTTCGGCATAATTCGTAAGGTGTCTCTGTAATCTAGCAATATTCGATTCTACTCTTCAAGTTAAGTAAGCTATGATTTGCTGTGCGTCAATCATGTGAGGTCCAGATTGCCCTTGTTCTGAATCGTTGAGAGTGAATGTCAAAAGAGTCCCTTGATGATCTTGGCTGGTGCCTGAAGTCTCGGTAACTGTCCCTTCGTTTTCAGATGTGCCTGCCACAACAATAGCGCTGGTGTTGTTCGAGTCTGCGGTGTTGTCCACAAGTCTGGTGAAGTGTATTTGGCGAATATCCGATGTTGTTGAAGTAGAGGCTTTAGAATTCTCTGGAGCTTGAGCTAGGCTCGATTGGGCTGATACGACAGAATCTGGAGGCCGAAGTGTTGGAATGTCAACCCCATCAGGTTCTTGGTTCCCGATTATGTTTTCCAACCTACTGATACAGTCATGCACGGTGCTAGTTTCTGCTGGAGTTAGATGAGGCCCAAACCATTTCCTTAAAACTTCCAGTGACTCGTACATTTGGGTCTGGGACGGGAATGGCTGTAATGGCGGAACATTGTAACTGACTCGAGGGATGTGTCGTGGGTTGCAGTGGAACTCTTCATCGATGTAGTCAGTCGTAGGAAGTTTTTCATCCACAGATACGTAGTCATTCATAGTAAAATCATCAGGAACCATCAAAAATTTGGAAGCTCGCTGAATCAAGTTTTCGTCGTATTGATTTTGCCGCTCGAGCTTCTTGGCCGCTAAGTCCCTTAGTGCTACTGACTTGGCTGATGTCTTCTTATTGGATTTTGGCAACAGATTAGCTGACCTGAAGGCTGTTTGAATCTCCTCTGGCGTCACCTTCATCCATGCTCGGTGAAGCATAAAGACAGCATCCAGGATGGTGGTATTAGCATCCGGATAATACAGCTTGGATAAGACGACTTTGCCTCCAATGTGGCCCAGTTTCTGCTGTGACACTGTGCTGGCCTTCCTGATGATCCGTTCCAACATAAATCGTCGGTAGTGGGTTTTGACTATCCTAATTATATCTCTTTCCAACGGTTGTAGGAAGGACGAAGCTACTGGAGGAAACGGAACAATCTGGATCCTCGTGAAAGTTTCAGTAGTTTCGTGGGTAGGAGATCCATCAACGACTAAAATGATGTTTCGCTTTTGAGCTTCCAGCTCCCGGTTCCACTTGCGTAGTTCTGCTTCAAAAGTGTATCTTGAGATCCATGCTTTACTATCTGCGAGGTATCGGGCTGGGAGATAATCTTCATGGTAGCTTCCGCTAATGATGTACCCGCCAGATACAACCAATTCTCGTTTCTCATTTCCAGTGCTATTGGTACACAACATGATGGACATCCGCTCACTGGCCAGCCTTCCATTTTGACACCTTTCAGTCGCAAGCTTTGGTATCATATCGGGTACTGCGCTGTAGAACAGTCCAAACTCGTCCAAGTTGAAAATGTTTTCAGGAGAATATCCGTTGCATATTTGCGGCCAAACGTTTTCAGACCACTTCTTTGCAACTTCTTCATCGGGATTGATGAACGATCTTGGAAGCTTCATATTGTCACCCGGTTTAGTAGGTTCTAACTCTAATTTGTACTTCAAGTTGAGGTTGTGTCGTGCTTTGAACTTGTCCAACCAGCCGGTACTTGATCTGAAGTCCCTGATACCGAGCATTTTGGCATACGCTTGGGCTCTGCTTCTCAGTTGTGGCCCTGTAACATTGATGTTCTGAGATTTCAGAGTTGCAATCCATTCCACTAACTTGACTTCGAGGTTTTCATGGACACCGCGCCTCAATCTTTTCCTGTTAATTGCGATGGTTGATGATGCCAGCGTGAGCTTCTCTCGATTCTTCCAAATGCTTTGCACAGTTGACTTTGGTATATTCTTTGTTTTGACTATCCACGCTTGCTTTTCGCCACTTTCAAGGTCGTCAATTATCTGAAGTTTCTCCATGAGACTGAGGGACATTCGCTTTGGTGTAGTAGATGTCATTTCAGGTTCTGGTGGTGTCCATCGCTGGTCGGTTTCTTCTTGATCCTCACCGTGATGAGTTGGGACTTCAGAGTCGTTGACTTCCATCATATCCGTTATTGCCGTTTGGCTCGATTTATTGGTGTTTCGGCTACCTAGTAATCACATGTAAAACTTCAGTAATAGCTCGAAGAGACTTAACGCTACAAGTTTAAACCGGCTAAGATAATTGTACCGCATATTTGGTTTCCATTAGGGGCTCTTTTTTGGTCGCCAGATCTTTCCATTGGCTTAGTACATAGTATGAACCAAACAGCTAAATTATTTGTTAAAGCTTTCTTAATATGCTTCAAGCTTGACTTGCTTTATACTTTGATTTTCAAGATTTAAAAATCATGTGATGGAATGTTTACAAATCTCTTCCGCACAGAAAAAACATCACAACAGTCAGAAGTAGCGAAATTTCCTTGCCGACGATTCGGAAATACAAAAGATGTCTAGATCTGATTTTGTTACATTCTATGGTTTTTATAACGAAGAATTCAGAAATCCAACAATTTTTGAAAACACAGCCTTTAATTACAAATGCGTACCATGAATTCAAGCTACTTACAATGATGAAACCGGGCTCAATTCTAGCCTTCATACAAAAGAATCTGCTAAAATTCCCAGCTGGCCCCAAAAACAGAGCTCATCCACAACAACATTCTTCGTTTCTTATAAAATTTCATTTTTGATCGGAGCTGTCTTTGATAAAATCGTTAATCAGGTGATAATTCGTTTTCTATGGATAATTTCGCTAGTTTTAGTACTTCTTGATCAACGTTTTCTTAATCAGTGCCATTCTCTGCTTGTGAGCTTCAGTAACAGGAGCTCGTTTGTACGGTTTCAGTTCATCGGTGCCGTATCCTGGTAGCCAGATGTTTGTAGATCGTTCTAAAATGATTTCATGACAAATATTACTTTCGGGATCCGAAATGGATGCAAAATTCATTGAAAATATCAGAATCAATGTCATACCTAATTGCATTTGAACATCTTTAGATTCCAAAACATTTGATTTTCGATGTGCAGCTAACGTACAAGCGCCTTCAATAATGTCTTGCATAAATCCGTCGGCGTAGCTTAACAACAAATCTTCAACTTCTTCATCTAGCTGCTCGTTAGGGTCGACTTGTTTCACCAAGTCTTGGAGTTGTTTTCTGGTGACTACGTAGCTCTGAAAAGCAAAGAACGATGCAAAAAATGAATATTTCAAAGTGCTTTATGCTTTGTGATTCCTAAATTTGTTGCAAATGTTACTCAGTCAGTTACTTACCCGAGTATCTGGTGAAGAACTACCACTGGCGGAAGGTGCCGACGTATTCTGACTGCCAGTCTGCGATGAACCTTGTGATTGACCTTGTGACATGATGTAGCCGCGCTGATTCTGCCTAGACATGGGCAAATTGTAATTCTTATACGAGCGTTATGAATATTTCAGTATTTTAGGTGTCTTTTGGATTCTTGATGCAACTTACCGTCTGTAAATACTCTGGAATATCGCAGCTTACTTTTGAAGTCTCAAGAGAATACTTCGCTGATCAGTTGCAGTCGTGGTTTAAGCTTCGAGTTCAACCCAATAATATTAACTGCTTTTCATTAAAAGAACAATTTGTTTTTTAATGATGATTCTACAAAAACTTTAACGAAGACCGACAAATTCTCACGACGGCTGACAATCCTCAATTCACACACCACAACAAGAAATGTGTATCATCGAAAAACTACTTTATCGCGCAACTGCCCTTCTAGAAGCTTCTCTTTATGCTGATAAGTTATCAGTGATAACCCAAACAGCATTATGGGCCCCACACGGATGCTACCTTTTTGTTTACAATTTTGAATCACGCGCGCTCGGAATAACGATGCCTCACTCATGATCAGTGCAAATGAGTAAATGCGGCACAGTCTAATTCGCGGCAGGATTCATCATGTTGCATAACAACGAGCAATGCTGGTGTATTATTAATTCGGCTTATTATGTGTCATGAAACCATTATGAAACGCACCAATATTTATTATGGATTTTTGATATACACACATGCACCTAAATTAGAAAACACTTGATTAACTTAAATTAAAAGCTTTTATTATTTCAACATACTTACCAGACATCACATACAAATACACTCAAGTAAACTAAATTAGCTTCTCACACCTACAACAAATTTTTATATTTTCATACAGAGCTTCCACGAAACTGACCACATGTAACTATTACTTTAATTATTCAAAAACATCGTCTTCCTCAGCCTCCTGAACATCGTAAGTAACACTATCGAAATCAATATTAGCATCATCCTCGAACTCAACACTTGAAGTTTTTCCCTTGAGACTATAAATAGAATCTACTCGTTTATGCTTTTCCAAGAACAGTTTAGTAAAATTGTAAAGGTTTGATTTGTCAATAGGCGGGCCATTCATCTTGACCGTTATAATATTATTCAAAACTCCAGTAGACATGGAGCTTCGATATTGGGATTTGTACATCGACATGTATGAAAAAGCCCTTTCAGCTTCGGAGGAGCCAATGGGAATTGACAAAAGCTTTAGAAAAAACTCCTTCAAAGTTGCATCATCCAAAATATGCAACGTGGAGCTTAAGGAGTTTGACACACCTTTGACTCGATGATTTTTCAAGCTTTCCGAATTTTGTTTCACAAATTCCCAGTATTTACCTGTTAGTAATTGTATCTGATGTGAGCTGTAGCCAAGAAATACGCACACCGCTGCAAAGTCGGATGTGAATTTTGCTGGCTTCATAATAGTAGGCGGTGTGGTTGTAGTATCAAAAGTGTACGTGCTAATGTCAAGAACTTTGAAACACCGCAAGAGCGGTATGGGGAACTCTGTGTAAAGGTTCAGAACTAGCCCATCAATGACAATTGGTTTTACAGACGCAAGTTTGAAAATGCTGGACTTCAATGAAAGCCCATTCCACTTCAGAGACGAACAAGCATCAGCGTTATTAAGATTGCATTCATTCTTTCCACACACGTTCTCACAAGTACAATCGTTCAAGAAAGCTTGTAAATACGAGCCGGTTTCCGCTTTCAGCGACAGTAACGAATCGATAGTGATTTCTATGACAGCATAAAACTCGATCATGGGAATATTTTTTTGTTGGAATAACAGACTTGCCTTTTTAAAGACTGATAAAATATCGAGCTGCTCATGTAAAGCTAAGACATAAAAAGTATCCTTCAAAATAGCCTCGAGTTCATGAATTTTTGTGCGAGTTTTAGCTGTTTCGTCAGGATCAGATTTTAACCTGCTGAGAGCATCAACGGTTGGTAATAAATTGGTCATAACGGCTCTACTAACCTCAAAATGTGAAGCCGCCCAACGAATGTCCAAATAGCTCTTAAACCGGTGGCACACCACACCTGTCTCAACACACACACTCTGGAGAGCTCCATATCTTTTAGACCCACGACTATTGAAGAACACGAAAAACTTATTATTCATCTTGTATAAAGACTGGAAATAGGTGTATGCGTCCAGATAAGTTATTTCTTCGTCGTCTAAACTGGTCATTTTTAAAGCTTTCTTGAATACTATTTGTAACTTGTGATTGTAGCATGGCTGCAAGAGTATAGACCTTTTTGTGTATTGTTGCAGCATAACAAACACCGACTTCCGGGCTCCCACCATTACGTTAGCATTGTCCGTGACCACAGCGGCTAATTTTGATCTGAACATATTCTCGAACCCGGAAACAACAGAATTATCCAGTTCCACCTGATCTGTGATGACTCTAGACATTTGTTCGGCGTTCTCCCTCTTCACATGCAGTAACCCGTAGAAGAATGTTCGCATAGAGTGCGAATCATGAATCTGAAGAATAGCAGCTACCAATGCACTATTAGAGACATCTGTACTTGAATCTATAATTATCGTGAATGGCGAATCCAACTCAACAAACAACTGTAGCATTTCCTTACGAAACTGGTTGCTCAAGACTTCCGCTACCATTACGGTGGTACGAGGGTTACGGTGAAGAAGACCAACTTCCGTGTCTGCTATTCCAATGGCTTGAACTAGTTGACCGTGTGATTTGAAAGAAATTCCAGCTTTAAGCTCTGCATAGGAAAGAGCCACAACCCGCATGGTAGGACGGTAGAAGTTGTACACTTTTTCTTCGAAGAGCTCCGCAATTTCTAATCTCTTTTCCATACTGTCCTCTCCTGCCAAAGCTTTCATGAGAATGATCGCAAGTCGGTGCATGTGGCCTTCCTGGTGTCTTTTGAGATTTTCATCGTTTCTCCTCGGCTCGGTTAAGGCTGCGGTTCCTTCACTGGTGGCAAGAGCTGGAAGTCGATGGAAATCGGGCCGAAGTTTAAGAGCTGTAAACAACTGACAAGCAGAACAGTGCATTTTACATGTTGGCCCATCAGGCTCCAACTTCAACCAGGCAGCGGTGCTGGTGTCCCGCAGAATTTTCCCATCGGAGCTGAAGTACTTCTTGCACCTGTGAATGGTCTCGGGGGAATTCTGCTTCCACTCTAATTTTCCAAACACCTGCGACCAACCGGTTTTCATCAGTGATACTTCTTGAGCATGAAGATCGTCTCCTTGAGATGGACGCTTGCTGACTTCGCACTGAAGAGTACGTTCAAAAGTTGCTACTGCGTCTTCTTTTGACAAAGTTTGGAAATCAACCAGGTCACAATCCGCTTGTTGAACCTTGAAGCCGCGGCAGTCATTTTCGGAATTCGGAGTGGGTGAACCATGGAAGAAAGTCGAATACTGGAACGGTTGATGTGGCGAGCACAAGTTTAATGAGTATTTTTTCATGGCAGCAACTGCCTTGGCGGTAATTGGACTTCCCCCATTCTTGGTTTTCAACAACTCAAGAAAACTTTGTGCTGCTTCACTGAGAGGTTTGCACGGTTGAACAGAGCAAGCTATGGCAAGGTCCACGGTCGTATCAACAATCGATTTGATCAGATTAGAACCACTTTCCAAATTCTTTCCAACCCAGTTGCCATTCCTTTCTTCCAAGTTGCTCAGCTGAAGACTCTGCATGTTGGTTGACCGCTGGAGCAAGAAGATGTAGGACGTTCTGAGTTCAAAGCCAAACGTACTCGGGGTTGGTTCAGCTTGCACGGCATCGTTGTTTGCTCTGTCGGTAAAGTGGAGGTTCGGAAGATTCTTTCCAAACGTCCAAAAAGTTTTCTCAGGCTGAAATTCAAACACTCGTTGGCCTAAGTACGCTGTGAGTGTTATCCGCAGGGGCTCAGAAGTGTCAATTATCAGAATTTGAAAATCCTTTAGTGCACTTGTATCTTTCCGATGGCGTTTGACGGATCCACCACATTTCTTCATCTCCACGAAGAACGACTTGTCGTAAAAGAAGATTTCGTTGATCACAACTATCAAACTCTATAAGAATTAAAACATCAAGAAGTTAAGAAACGTTATTTGTGGGATGTAGGCTATTGGTTAATTCTAGAGCTATTCACCTGATCAACATTTGGATTATTCCGCTTCGTCCGATTTCTTGTTTGTTCAAGGGTGTTTCTAGCCACTCCATTTCCAAGCGACGCCTAAACAAAAATTATTTCAGTGACTAACACTATTTACAAAATAAGGAACATATTTTTACGAACAAATTTTCCGGCTTACAGGAAAGGATGTTTTTTGATTTCCGGGAGTCCAAGGGTTCTCGGCTGGATCCATGAGAAACTGCAAATTCAATAGCGACCTTGAAATTTCGGTTTAGGAAAGTTTAAAAAGTTTAGGAACAGACGGAATGTGATTTACCTGCTTCAAGATAGTGCCGTAGAAAGCGCCAGTTAAACACAAGCAAATTACATATAAAGCGCACTGCCTTTTTGCTAATGCTCGGAACATTTTTACAGAATTCAACAGATCACCGTAAGTTTCTGAAGGAAAATGACACAGGTTTGAAGCTTTATGCTGATGGTGGTGTTGTCGCTAGGAGGAATTGAATGCGTTGATCGTGGCTGGAATATCGATTCTTCGCGACTCTAAAGCGCTGGTGCAACAACAAAATCAACTACATGTGTGAACTTCCTCTCTAATCAATGATGTGAGCAAGTGTGAAATGCATGGGCTCTGGGCGTAAACAAACCAGAAGTCATCGAGTAATATTTCCACTGGAGAAGGGCGTTTCACAAGCATCTTTATGGTGTCTCCTCCGGATGAACCATCGAGCTGACAGTTTGGATTCCTCCTACTTTCTGGCGTCCTTGCACATTGTTTACAGCAGTCGGTTAATCTTTTGTGTGAGTGCGTTTATGTAGGTGAGCAAGTTGTGTGAGCAATTGCTCGTTTGGCAGTAAACTTCTGTATAACGTACGAAATCGTTCACTATGCTTCATTGCGTTCAAACATTGTTTGCATTCGTTATAGCGGTCGCTTGAATCTTCCAGTCCAGAAGCAACATATTCTGTACCCGGTTCTCATGTACAGCATTACTTTCTGTGATGAAGCCGACGTAGTTAAGCTAAAATCCGGTAGTGCCGACGTCAAACTAGACTTGAAGTGACTTGAATAGAGTGAATTCAGAAAAGGTTTGAAGAAACAAGACAACAAAAAAGATGGTTTCTGCAACTGAAATATCAATTCTCGTAGCTACAGCTTTGTTGATCTTGGTAAGTGGACGGTAGGAACTGAGACAGAATTATTATTTTCAAAATATTCAGAACTCATGTCAATCATTGCTTAATTCAGGATCGGTGTTCGGCTGACTTCATGGAAAAGGTCTGTGTCCCAGTACACGACGAAGTTGAAGACTTTTTCACTTTGTACCGCCATGGAAGATCAACCGGAGTGTCATTCTTGAACCATTTTCGAAATTCCAGCGTTAGGAGAAGGCCATTGCATTCTACTGAACGAGATGTCGTCATCGTTGATCAATCCTCGGACTTCTTCAAGTTCCTCAAGATTGGAGCACAAGTCGAAGCGCACTTGCTACTGGAAGTGATTTCTGGGAAATTCAACGGTGTATTTGGTTTGCGTAACTTTGACAGTTCTCGTGCAAGAAATGCACGAATCCTCATCTACTTTCGAAAGGAAATGGAACTTGAATTTGTGCAACCGTGTGGCAAAGATGTCGCAGAATTTGGAAATTTTGATTTGCTTCGTTTTGAGCATAATAATCCTCTCGGACAAAACTTCATTACGTCGAAACGCAAAGGGATTTTTGTAATGATCATGGTGGAAATTGTGAATGTTAACGGAAGTTTAGTGCGAAACAAGGATGGCTCTCTTGAAATTGGTGTTGCTTCTGCTGTTACTAAAATGTTTGGCGGAAACGGCGGGGGAGGTGCGTCGAAAGTTAATGGATATTCGTCCTCCGAACTGATGCTATCAATCCAAATGTTCACTGTCGGTGATGTTAGTCTTCGACGTCAAGCTCCAACAAACTTGGCAGAAATAGAAGACTATATCAAAACAGAATTTCCTTATTTCGAGAGCTTGAAATCTGGTGCCGCAGATTTAGAATACTGTTTGACCGATATTCGACTACTGAAACAGTGTAAAATACATGAAGTCAATAACTTCACAACTCCGGTCTTTCGTCAAGATCATGTAGTGATTCTAAGGTCGATTGTGAATCAAATCAAGAATAATGAGGAAAATGCGAAGAAGTTGTACAACAGAGTTCAGGAAATGGAAAATTGCTTGCCCAAAGCACACGTTCACGGTCTAAATGAGAGTTTTGATCTGTTTAGCATTTTTAGGGCCAGGCTGAATGCAAACATAACTAAAGGAATGTCTCTCTATCTCAACGGGGAAGTGTCCGAAGATTCCTTTTTGGAGGTACTTAGTGATACATATTACAATGTACGTAATGAACTGAAGCTGTTCAATGATCGGCATCGCAGATCGTCCGTCGAAAATGCAAAATTTTTGTCTTTGTTCGAGATACTAGCAGAGCATAATATTAAATGTTGGCCAAAGGAGCTTGATATGAATGTTGTAAGATTCTCGTTGAATGCAGCCCCGTTTTATTTACTTTTCGACAAAACCAATATTTCCACTTTGAAATTTGGAGAATACACCAAGGATTTTTCAACAGAATGCGAAAGGTGTAGGAAGCAATGCTTTTTGGTCAATTGTGAAGCCGAAAATATCGATTGCCAGTTTTATACAGAATTGCCAGTAGTTGTATACTATCCTAGCAATATTAGTTCGAGTACTGTAGTTGCGAATAATGAGCATTACGATGTAGGTTCTTGTATTTTCACTGCCGTAGGTGGCCTAGAATTATGTTCCGCTACTGAAACTTCGAGTTCTTCGGTAATGTCCTATAAGTACTTTTTTGCCCCAAGTGTCCATGGCAAATTTTGCACATAGGTTCTAATAGTGGTAGTCTCTGACACTCAATTGCTGTCCGAATGTTAATATATGTGATAGTATTGTATCGTGTATGTTGATTAATGAAATAAATGTGGGCCGATAATGTTGACGTTAAATACATTTTAAACAGTAGAATATACTATAGGATTTTGGAGGGCTCCGCAGGAGTAGGAGGGGTCAGTAGAAAGGGGGAGGGGTCAGTAGGAGGAGGAGGGGTCAGTAGGAGGAGGAGGGGTCAGTAGGAGGAGGAGGGGTCAGTAGG
>JAQGBJ010002734.1:0-15240 GCA_034698345.1 Sphaeridia pumilis
ATCCCTGAACCACTAGATGTCAAATATGAGCCAAAATCTGGAACTCTCGTCTTTAATGTTAATGGTCCACTGCCTCTCGAAGCCAAGGTAATTAGACGCGAGTGTCGTGGGGAGCTTATGTCGTCCCTTTGAAACGAATTTTTGGTTGCCATGTACCTACCCATGTATATTAAACATTATGCTGATTTGCTCAGGTGGAAGTTCAGCAGTCTACCGTCGGATCACAAGAGACAACCTGGAGAAAGTATCGAATGCTTCACATCCACACGGACAAGTTCAGGCACAGCATTGAAGACCCGTCCATGGTGGAGAAGGTCCGCGTCAGCATCTGCGTCCAAGATGATACTTCCTGTGGCAAGAGCATTAATGCAAATATAGGTGATTACAAAATTCATTTTATATATTTTTTGCTGGTTCGTTTCAACATTGAACTAACCGTTTGTATCGTTGTGCAGTCAACGATGTTCCAGCTGTGGCCCCAGTAGCAATGCAAATGCAGTACGTTATCGGAGGTGTCGTGTCTGGTTTCGTGATTCTTATCATCCTCGGCCTTATGCTCGTCTTCTGCTGCTGTCGCAAAAAGAAGGTTGACAAAAAAGACTACGAGAGCAACAGAGGACAGACTCAAGTTGTTCCACCACCATATTACACTAATGGAATGGAAAACAAAGGAATGGAGCGCTCCATGGACGTGATTGAAGACACAATCAAGAACTACACTAATCAGAATGGATACATCACCTACAATGGACCTCATTTGCAGCCTAATGGGAATGGAGGTAAGTTTGCGGTTTAAAGTTATGTGGTTTTAAATCGACTGTACTTGATGGATGTGGCTTTAATTCGCAACGTATGGATCCAATTACAGCTATTCCGTACATTGACCAGAACAGCTATTCGAATTCGAATAACGGTGGATCCGTCGACTCACAAGACTCACTGTGGAAACAAAACCACCTTCCCGCTGACCAAGCCGCTCAATTCCATCACATGAGCCCCACCAATTACGAACACCAACCTTATGTTGAAGAATACATTCCTAATTATAGCGAAAACAGAAACAATTATGTCACGGATCCTTACGGTCCAATTCCTAAACCTAAGCGAAGACTGGATATCATTGGTAAGTGTCAGCCCCAGCAATCGACATTTGCTTTGGGAAAGAAATTTGCGATTGATTATAATAATTTTTGTTAATTACAGGTGACTCACCATACCATGAGCTAAGTGGGCTACCTGACCCGTACCTGGAAGCGCCGCAAGAGGACATGTCGTCCAACAATCACAATCGAACGCAGCAAGTGACAATGTCGTTCGAAGAGTCGCTTGAAAGTGGCTACTCGACGCCTAATTCTAGAACACGGAGAGTCATTCGCGAAATTATAGTGTGACGACGACAATCGTGCCAACTTAGCTTATGATATGCAATTATCAGAAAATCTACTAGCGTCTAACTTATATCAACAGCAGCAGAACAACTACATAATGTACAGTCTTTGAAAATGTGACATAACTTTGTGGTATAGAAAAACACATGCAACCAGCTCACGTCAAAAGGGCACGATCCGGGCCAACGATAACATTCCTATTGAAATCAATCCATTTTGTAACAATGTAAAAAACGTACTATATTGACTAACTTAACCCCAAACGTGTAAAACTCGTATGTACAGTGTATTTAGGGGCTGTTGTGTAAATTATTTTCAATGCTCAAAGTATTTCCAGTTATACTTGAATCACCCATGACGTACAATGCTTATCAGAATTGTTGAGTTTACATCACATTTAAAAATGTACTTCTTCTTATGTCTGTTAAGTTTTTCGATTCTTTATGCCTGGCGCAACATTAGGTTCAAGTGTTTCAAGTTTTCGTGCTATTATGTCGGAAAGGTTAATTTACTTTTTATTTAAGCATATTAAAAACTGGCGAGTATAATAGGATTACATATTGACATTTAATATAACAATATTTTTGTACGATGATCTCAGAGACACAATATCATCTACATGTTCGCCAAATGTGATTGGCGTTTGCTTAATAGTTTACGATATTAGGTAATAATTCTGCAGAAACATTGTAATGCAATTCCGCCTTCCTTCTCGAAACGTTTTGTTGTTAATTTATTATTGGACTTCCAAGAATATCTTTTTTACTTGATATAATTCGAAATATTTTTTACTCACCGAAACATACATGTACTTATTATAAACTCCATAGAATGCAATCATAGTTAAGTTGTTAGTTACAGTTCAGTTTCTCAGCTATCCCAGTTACGCCATCGTGTTGGAGCTTTCAGCTCCAGCAATGGAACTTCAGCCAACTCTCCTAGAGGGGGCGATCAACCGATTTGTTTCTTTAACTTTTCTATTTGTATTTCAAGAAACGTAGTCACAAAACTCGTCTCAAATAGCCAAATTTCCATGTGTAATGTATATTAATACTTGTAAGCCTATATTCTTTGTAGATAAACTCAATAGCTTCACCTGTTAATGTTCCTTCCTGTGTAATTGTCGTGGCGCTGTAAGTCTTTTACTGTTTGCTACACTATTGTCGCCAAAGTCTGATGACCATGCGTCACTTCAGTTTCCGAATCTATTGATTGCCATTTGTAGGCTATATAAATGTAATTGTCTGTGCAGTCCACATTGGCAAGGCAGGTAGAAAACGTTATTAACTACAGCAACATGAATGTTTGCCATGTCGTTAGTGTTTTACGAGCTGTTTTTCTTAGAGTTAAGACGTATTTACAAATGCGCGACAAGTTGCAAAGGAACGCTTGAAAGTGAATGCTCAGTTTTTGTACATACAATATTTTGCTAAGTTAGACTGCCATAAGCTTATGAATTAGTTAGACGTATATGCGTAGGCTATTTAGCTGTATTTTGTATCTAGCCCTCAGTCTTAGAAGAAATTAAGATACATTTCGCCCCAGTACGAATGAGCAACGAGATGTGGTGCGTACTTACACTTTACGTAGATGTTAGTTTACAGAGGCTATCATAACTGTTCCGTTTCGGCTCTAATGACATCGGATGGAACTAGTCCCATTGACTCCCACCCCCAAGCATGAATTTCAATGCAATTCCTTCCCTCCTCTAGAACAGCTTTTGAGAAAGCTGAAATCAGTGATTCTGCAACTCTGCAATACAGATTGCCCTCATTGAAAAAGCCCTCCCGAATCCCGTAAAATTTGCAGATTTGTTGCAAATTACCTTGATGATGTCACTAGAACGAATTCGTAACATCGCGATTATTGTTTGTAAAGTGTGTATGATGATTTGTGTATTGTGTGAGAGCGGAAAAATAATAACACATTTTATATAAATCTGGGCGTTTCAGTTAGCGTATATGGCATGGTCTCTGTCCTTGCAGTATTCTGAGCGGAGACAAGCCGCGATTTTAGCGTTACAATTCGTGCGATCATATCTCTTAAAAAACGACATCGTTATTTATGTGCAACTTCTTGATTGTCGGTGTTTACAAAATAAATAATATTCGAAATATATCACTAGCTTTATATACATATACGTACGTACACATTATCCATTGTCATCAAACGCCCATAAGAGAAAGATAAGGTAATCCCAATCAACGCATCCTACTCTTATCTAATATTTAAGGTTAACATTAAAATTATATTCTTGGTACTTCCGGTCATCTTGTATCCCTCATGGAAAACATTCATACAAAGTCAACTTAACTAATTGCATGAAAAACTCATCTGTACAGCCTCAAATATTTAACACACAGTTCCTTTGTGATAGTGATACAACTGCAGTATCTCCGATTAATTGAATTTCAGGTGCTTCGTGATTCTTAGTACGGACCAGGTGGGCACTTGCTAAGGTCGGCTTTGAGGAGTTTTCTTGGATCGATTCCCCAACGGGCGAGGTTGCGATGTATGTTGTCCAAGATGTATGGCTCGATATACTTTTTCCTTCCGAGAATCCATACCGTTTCTGGGTTTGATAAAAAAAAGTAAATCAAATACTCTTTAAAATAGCAGAAACAGTATTGTCTTTCAGGAAATTGTTCGACTTACTGGCATGATAGAGACCGAAATCGATGCACAAGTATTTAATTGTATAGTTTTCGTAATCCGTATCAAGGACTTTGTATGGGTATGGGAAGACGACTGCAACACATAAACTTCTCATCAAGCTAACTCATCAAGATGTACGATGAGGGTTACTATGGGGAAACTTACATGGCACTGGACTCTGAGTTACTAGGACCTCAAGTAAAAAAGACCCTTCACCAGGTGCTCCGAGCGGCTTTGTATGCCCAGGATTATTCCATTGCTTGTGGATTCTGAGAAACAGTTTTGTTGGAATTAATCATTAATATAGCGTGGGTCCCTGACCGGGACAAATATCGTACTTTTGCAATTAACAAAATGGAGGCATCAAGCCGTTGGAAAAATGGTATTTGCTCACCCTCCAATGTCAACTTGTTGTCTGATGACTGCTGCGAAAGTTTGGTCTCCGTTGGCTACGTAATCGACTCGGACGCAAGTACCCAAGGCTTCTGCGATGAACCAATAATGCTCGATTTCGTACCAAAGTCCTGCATACTGGAGAAAACAGAGTAAGTGCAAAGGATAAGATGAGGATTTCGGCCAGGAAAAGCCACGGAAAGATGATTGATTAAGGGAAAAAGCCAGTGAAAGAGATTGATGAGCTGGACTCCCGCAATAACTCGGTTACACACTCAAAATGGTCACTTACGGCCGTGTTGTTGAAATTTTGCACTATCGGAACTTCAGGACACCATCCGGCGAAAATCATCTGAGCTCGAGTCCATGACGTGAGGCTCAGGATTACTGTACTCGCAAAAATTATCTTGGCCATCCTTCCGCAAGCCTAATGGAAATGTCTGCAAGCAACTGATGTTCAGGTTTGAATGTCACACGAGCCACTTGAGGAACTGTACTTATTAAAGTCCTTCTATCTCTCCAATACAAAATACAAAGGGATAACGGCACTGCTACAATATGCTTTTAATAGAAAACTGGGAAAACTACCTGACATGAAGGATTAAACTTGTGAGAGGATATTTTGAGGTGACAGGTGAAATCATAAAAATCTGTTCAAAAAATCAACACATGACAAAGGTGGAAGCAGCTTGGTGATTCGGAACCGACTGAAACAGGATTGTCTGCTACGAATACAAATATACCCTAAGTGTAACAGCTTTCGACTAGGAATAAGACAAATTCAACAGAGGTTCAATGTTAAATACTTATTCGTTTCTTTTTTCTATACTCTTCGAAAGCGTTTTGTCTGCGAGGGACCATCATAAAACGCGAATGGCCATAAGGGTACCCAGCCAAGTGCCGTTGGGCGAAGCATCCTTCAAAGTATTAACCTAGACTTTGATGCTAATGTAAATGGTTATATCTGAAGCCTAATTTCACAGGCAAACATTTATGACTGGAAGTTGATAGTTTTAGGCAACTTGCTCGACTAGCCTTGAGTAAGATGAGTCTCTGATAAAGTCATGTGTCGCCAAACATTAATGTTGTACAGGATGGTAAAATAAGATGTGCAAACGTCATCAAAAGGACTCGAGCTATAATTTGATGCTCTAATCACCTGCTTAAATGCCCCTGCAAGCTTGGCTATCACTTGCCATTTTAGTGTTTACCCTTTCAATATCGCTCAAGTGTGTACGTATGCGTACATCAAGTACAATCTCGTAGTCGTGATGCCTTGAAGAATTAGTTGTTTGATGGGAAATATCAAAAGATTCGAGTGGAAGGTTTTAATGTAAGCGTTACTCTGCAGAAAAGTTGGTCGTTGTTGCGATTTGTTATGTAATAGTTTGGTGCAAGTACAATCGTAACAGACAGAATAATACAGTTAGTAGGAAAATTCAACAGCATGAAATGACCGACTGGAAAATTCGATTTGAATGTGACCATTATTAAATTTTAAGCCTGTACTTGAATGCAAGGAAATGTGTAACAATGATACAATTAACCTACGGTAAAATTGCATTTTAACAATCTTCAAGCAGGCGCCAAATTACAAAAGTTTAAAATGGCGCCCAAAATTAGCGTGACTGTTTCTACAAAAGGGTAAATGGTCAAGCGCTGCTTAAGCATGCATGCATGTAGCTAATTAGGAAGCAGCGCCAACACGTGTAACAAATTCGCATAGATTCGCCAGTTTTTTATTCGACTATACGGTAGTCATTACAGAATTTGTAATTTGTTTTTCCTTTTAAAGTTCTGTCAGCACCTTTTGTCAATTGAAATTGCTGCTTCAGCTGAGTTGATCCGGTCTCAAGTACACTGTCAAAGTCGCCATTTAAACCCATTGATTTCTTCTTAGTGGGAAGAAAACGTTTAGGAATGTTTGCAGAAATGGAGTTTGTTTGCAATTCAAACAATGACTGCCCACGGCTTGAAAGAGTCTGCTGGTGGTTTGGGGAACTGAAAAGTAATAAAAAATGTAATAATATAATACTAAGAAGAAGATGCTGAAAAGGGAAGCAGGAAGAAATATGGCGAAGACGAGGTTATTTCGCAAAGTTGGTTTTTGTGCAAAAGATGTACCTTTTGTGTAAACTCGTCCTCACAAGCCATTCGAATTCTTTCAGCTGTGGCGGGAGAGTCAAGGCGGAAAGGCTCCAAAAGACCGACCTCATGACGAGCGGCTTTGATGGCGTCCTTGATTGCGTAGAAGACACTGGCGGCTAAAAACAGTGGAGGCTCTCCCACCGCCTGATTGCGAGAGAAAGAAATGTGATATTAGAGTTTGCCATAACTTACACTCCGGAGCTTAGTGAAAATTATCGTTATGGCTCCTTTCCTACATGTATACATTGTGTCTCCTATCTAAAAAATATTATGTTTCATTCTACTCACCTTTGAAGAAAAGACCGCTTTGGGGTTTGGAGCCCCACGTAGTAAGGCGACATTAAACTCTTTAGGGATGTCACCGAAACCGGGCAACTTGTATTGGCCTGGACCTTTGGTGAGCAAATAACCTGTGGGCGTGTACAAATGTTGTTCCAATGTGTACAAGCCGTAGCCTTGCATGAATCCTCCTTCGACTTGACCAATGTCGATGGCTGGGTTCAAACTTTCTCCAACGTCCATGACGATGTCGGTATTAAGAACCTGGATTGGAAATGATTTCACAATTTCTCTTTGATCTTGGTAAGTACAGAAAATGGGCACATGTTATAAGGTTTCTCACCTCATGGTCTCCAGTCAGACAGTCAATTTCAACCAAGGCTGCAGCAGCACCAAAACAAAAATAGTTGAACGGTTTACCAGTTTGAGTAGCCCAATCAAAGCCAATTCCAGGAGTTCTGGGAGGAATGAAAAGGAATTAAAGCTTTTGTCCACAGAATTCAGCATGCCAATAATGTTCTTACACACCTGTAAAAGCCCGTGGAGGATAAGCTGACTCGGTCAAAATATGCCTTTCGGACCCAGTCTTCCCAGGTGCCTTTGGGATTTGCTTGGATGAATGGTTCAAGTCTCTCCATAATTACTTGACAAGCGTTCTGGAAAATTGCAAGTGTGAAATAGAAATAGATCAAAGGGAAGAGGATTGAGTATACTCAGCTCAACAAGACAAGTGCATTCAACGAGGGAAATGAACCACTTACAACGACGGCCATTCCGTTCAAGTCTGAAGAAGCGCTTGCTGCTGAAGCGGAAGTGTTGGGTACTTTATCAGTGCATGTGTCTGAGATGTGTATTTTTTCCCCTGGAATCCGAAGACATCTCGATGCTACCTGGATCATCTTGGTGTGGAGCCCCTGGCCCATTTCTGTCCCTCCATGACTTAGCAGTACGGACCCGTCCGAGTACACATGAATCAAAGCACCCGCTTGATTCAAAAACAATGAGGTGAAAGCAATTCCAAACTTGGTTGGAATTAGAGACAATCCTCGTTTTCTCCAACGGTTCTCCTTGTTAAACTTTTCCACTTCTTGCCGTTTAGCGGCATAATTGGCATTGTTGTAACATTCTTGCCAGCATCGTTCCACTGTGCAGTATTCCAGGGGCTGGCCGTAATGCGTCTTGTCACCTTCTTTGTACATGTTTATTTCTCGGACCTTGTGACCAAAAAAGAATTTCAATTACGTCTCAGCCTTTGAGTAAATTTAACCCGCAAAGGCCAAAAAAGTAGCCACCGCCGTGTTTACCTTGACGGGGTCCAATTTTAATTTGTCAGCAACCATATCGACAACATTCTCGCAGAACATCATTCCCTGCGGTCCACCAAATCCTCTGAAGGCGGTGTTGGAGGCGAGGTTTGTCTTGCAAACTTTGCCGTTGAACTGGACGTTGGGAATATTGTAAGCGTTGTCAGCGCTAAACAAAGACCGGTCGAGAACGGAACAAGAGAGGTCGAGGCTGTTTCCGCCGTTGTTGTAAATATCAAGCTTCATGGCATGGATCGTTCCATTTTTAAGATAGCCAACCTTGTACTTGCAGTAAAAGGGATGGCGGGTTCCAGAAATTGCCATGTCTTCGTCTCTGTCCAACATGCATCGAACGGGTTTGCCCAGCCTGTGATTTACAGAGGACAATGAGATGAAAAGTAAATTTAGAAAATGGAAAAAGCCCTATCAGTGTCTCTTGCTCTCTGTGGTGTTTTATAATGAAATGTTTCTTGGATTGATCTCTACACATGGTATAAATGGATGGCCGGGACCGAGAGAGAAAGAGTCAACTTACTTGTGAGCGGCGACAGCAACGGGCAAAGCAACTACCCCTGCCCTAGATTCTTTTCCACCGAATCCGCCTCCCATTCGTTTAGTTCTGCAAATCACCCGGTTCGCCGGAATCCCAAGGACGTGAGCTGTATGCTGTTGGACTTCCGTGGGGTGTTGAGTGGATGAAAACAATTCAATTTCATTATCTTCTCCCTTAGGCACCGCAATGCATGCTTGAGTCTCAAGATAGAAATGCTCTTGACCGCCCAAATGCATTTCCCCTTCCAGTATCTCATCCGACTCTCCGAACCCCTTCTCCACGTCTCCGTTTTTCAGTGTGTGGTTCCAGTTGTGATAGAAAGAATTGTGCTTGATGGCGTCTTGTATTGTCACAATAATGGGGCTCAGATCTCCGTACTGCACTTTGACCAACTTGGACGCTCTTTGAGCTGTCGCTTGATCCACTGCCACAATAGCCCCGATTGCCTGACCGATACACGTAACCATTTCCGTCGCGAACACTTCTTCGTCCTGAACAATGGGTCCAGCGTTATTCCGGCCCGCGGAGATGTCCTTGAAGAACAATCAAAACTTTTAGCAGCCAAATTACATTTTCCTCCCTCAACAACCTTTGAAATCGACTTACTTTCGCAGAAACAAAGTCGACAACTCCCTCAATCTCTAGTGCTTCTGTTGGATCAACAGACAAGATTTTGGCGTAAGCCTTGGTGCTTAGGACCAAGGAGAGATACAGCTCTCCTTCAATTTTCGGTATGTCATCAATGTAAACTGCTTCACCGGTCGCTTGCTTCATGGCTGACAAGTGGGGAATCGGACGTCCGACAAGATCATAATCGGGCTGACCAGAAGGAACGATTTGCGACAGTTGCAAACTCTTGGTTCCTTCTCTGTGATAAAGTTGTGTGGCGCTTTTGGCTGCGGAAGGTAGGGCCTTCAAGTACGGCAACTTTTTGCTCAGTTCATTTGCAACGATGAGATAAAACTTGAAGAAGAAGCTGTATAAATGGAATTGTTTGTGGTTATTCCCAGACTATAAAAGTTATACAGGAGAAAAACGTGTCCATCATCATTAATTACCTGAGGGTGAGTGATCGACGGAACTCAATCATTCCTCCTGGAGCACTTGCAGCCAAAGGCAAATCTTCAATAAGAGCCTTGCATGCTTCTGGCACAAGTCCTTCATTCCATGGACGACCGACAAGGGAAGCGGCCGCTGTTCGAGCCATGACTGTCGTAGGAGCCATTCCTCCGAACGCTAGAGAAATGTCTTTAATTACATTCGTTCCGACTTCGAACTGAACCCGCATTCCAGCATTAGTAATGGCGATATCGTCGTCCCGACGCTTAGCCTGCTTGAACCCCCAGAAGTACTCATCCTGTAAAAAAGTGAAATGATGGCGAATTACTATATTGTTGACAAACGTTCATGGACGCAGGATTATTCTGCGTGAATGTATATGAAACTTGCCTCTTGTGTGAAGGGGACGAGAATAGAATTGAGAATTTCATCTGAATTCAAAATGTTTTTTCTGTACCCCGTGAAAAAAGTGTCATCCATGATAACAGTTCGGTGGTCTCCTGCGAACAATGAAACCGGAAGTTGCATTACAAAATTACTTTTCGGACACCCGAGAGATTAAGAGAGAACTCTGTATTCGGCATGTTTCACCCGGAAAGTTTTTCTATATGGCATGATGAGGGAGAAAATACTTTTTCCGCTTACCCCTGCTTTGGAGTTCCAACTCGCAATGAGCTGCCATCAGAAGCGGATTCATGTCAGAAATGGGACTTCCAGTTATGATATTGCCGCCAATAGCTGCAGCATTCCTAATTTGTTTGCCTGCAAACCACCTTAGCATTTCCACAATGGCTTTAAAGACCCGGGTTTTATGCTCGGGTAGCTTCTTTATCTGTGCCTGGAGAAAGTCATCGATTTGGGAGAGTGTGACAGACGCGCCGAAACGAATCCCTTTCTCTTCCACTCTGATCACATTCAGCTCAGGCACCAAATTCGGCTGGATTATGACGGGATAATGCATGTTCTTGAATTTAACTTCCACACCTACAGGAAACGACCAAAGTTTTGTTTACCCAAAAGTAACCCATAGTTTCAGGCAGCCTCTCCAACTTATTGTACAGACACATCAAAAGCATAAATTGTTATCAAGAGCTCAAGAGAATGCGTAAATTGTATGTGTTAGTAATCAAATCAAGTCGTCTCACCAACCTATTTCCGTGTTGCCGACAACCAATTTCGCATACGGGTAAGACGCCTTCTGCTCCAACAATTCTGACATCGTCACAGGTCGATACCAAGTTACCCGTTCGCCATGGAAAACTGCGCTAACGTCATCATATTGGCTGCTCATCTGAAATTTACAAATTCGCAGGGATGTGAAAATTCAGTCAAGCTGGAAGAAGCTGGTTCAAAGAAACTGAAGTTAAATTAGACTTGTGTACTCTTCGTCTTCACGCAGTCTTTGCTAAAGATGAGAATTTCGAATAAATTCATGCCTGATTTTCCCCTCATAAGAATTTGCTCAAGATTTACATTTATATATCCGTCCTCCATGTTTGTTTTACTTACAATCAGTTCGGGTGGGAAAATTGGTTCCTGGCTTGCATCATATGGTTTGAACTCGGATGGAGAAAACAGCTCCTCGTTATCGTCATTCACATTATTGGTTCCATTTGTAGAATCCTCGTTTGCTCCATTCTGCTGCATGCAACAGCCGCCATTAACACGATTTCCGCAGCAGCCGCCACCCCCGTTCCCCATTTGACCCTCTTTTGTGAATGTTTTGAAGCCTTCGAGAATGGGTCTGTATCCGGTACAGCGACACAAGTTTCCCTGGAACGCCGTCTCCATGTCTTCGAACGAAGGCAGAGCGTTGTTCCGAAGAAGAGTGTACATCGACATGACGATTCCTGGAGTGCAGAAACCGCATTGGGAGCCATGGCTTTTCGCAATTCGTTCCTGCAGGAAATTGCACTGTTAGTAAGTCGCAAACATGCATAAAGCTAGAGGCGGAAACTCCAGCTGCCGGAGTGCCTATTGTGCCAATATGCACGTTGATTTAATCATGCGGAACCGTATCTTGGAAGATAGGATATCTCTCAGAGTACATTGACAAGCAATCAAAGCCACGGTATGTACAAATTTAGAGAAACATAACTCCGATCAGAGTGTAATTTCAGTTTCAAGGAAATGAGATAATTGTACACAAATATTTGGCGTTACCTGGACAGGATGAAGTCCGTCTTTCACACTACCAAGTCCTTCGACGGTGGTAACGGAACAGCCATGCATGGCACATACTGGAGTTAAGCAAGCATTGATAGTCAAGTTTCTAAAAAATAGAACCGTCAATGACGAGAGTTTAGAATAAAATTTTCAATGGACAAGGAGGGAATGGAATCTTTCCAAAAGCTTACCTTACGGCCTTAGACTCCCGGTCGTACCGAGAAACCATGACAGTACAAGCGCCGCATCCTCCTTCGGCACAGCCGAGTTTAGTTCCACCAAGTTTCACTATCATCGAATCAGAATTCTTATTTACGTTACGCAGTTAAATTTACTAAAAGCTCTCTTCATCTCTTCTTTGTGTGTTCAAATTAAAAATCAACATTCGGTTACTCAAAAATAGGAATTGCATTCAGGTACTTACACTTGAGTCTCAGGTAAGTTAGCAAGGTCCATTCTGGATTCACGTGTTCGTCAACAACCTGCAGTACACAGAAGGGTTACGTAAGCTTGGATTTTTATTCATGCAAATTCCTGATGGATGTAAAACAAATACTGGTTCTGCAACAATTCTGGTTGCTGTCTAGCTGATAATGGTACTAATGAACAGGAGCGACGCCAATTTACTAAAAACAATCCAGTTTTAGATTTCAATGTCAGCCAAAGCGAAAAGTCATAGTAAGAAAGAGCTTCAACCAACTTTTTCGCCCTTATCGGAATCAAATGGCTGTGATCGTGATTGTCATCACCAAGTTTCTACGTTTTCAATTATTATGAAGTCTATAAGGCATAAAAAGCACGTGAACAGGCCGTAAACAAAACGAGTTACGTAACCTGAACTGGCTCAAACAAACATCATCTCTTTTTTCTTACAGGGACGAAGCGTGGAAGATTTTGGATACAGGTACATTGTGTATATATTTAAAATTGGCAAAATTTAAATTTACGCTTTGTAGATTGGCATGTGTCATTTCGAAAAATTGGGGACAACTTACCTTCTTGCCGTTGACGAAGAACACGAGCGGCGAGGACTGAGCCACGACCATTTGATCAGATCACAAAACTAAAAAATCACTTGTAATAACAAAAGACTAACAAAAAACTGGAAATTAACAAACGATGTCTCGAATCTAACACGACTCTAGAGCAACTGGGGAGATGAACAACTTTGACGGCTACGACAACGCTTGCAAGGACAGCTAAGATTGACGAAGAGCAACAAGCCTGCTGTATAGAGTTGTTTTGTAAGTGTACAGAATTTGCGTTGTTATACTCTATCAAAGCTGCTCAGGTGACTCTCAAAGTAAATACTGGAAGATTAAAGTCAAGTAGGAGACCACAACTGAGGAGACGAAACGAGGAGCAGCTGATCCGTCATTGGTCGAATTTGTGGGCTGTGGTCAGGTTATGTTTTTTATACGTAAGACTCGTTCTTCAGATTGAATCACAGCGTTGGTAAGCTGATCTCTTCCTTGCACATGAAAGATTCCGTTGCTCAGCGCACTAGTTCATAATGTTATATCATCATTCCGACGCTGTTCAATCGAAATGGCAAATAGAGCTGAACATATTTGCCTGAGGAGCAACGCTGCTGCTGGACGTAGGTCAAAGAGACGCTTCAGAAGCTTACCTGACACTGGCCATGTGTGGACGGACAACGTGTTTAAGGCTCTCGCCAAAACGTCACTGGTTGCATAACATCGAAGCCGCAAAAACGTCTCTCAATCCAAAAGTCTTGAGCTGTGATAAGCACGCCATGTATCAAAGCTGAAGTAAGCAAATACTAGCTGACCGTTTAAATATAATCTTTTTGAAGGTGAACCTGGAGACAGTTGAGCTTATGATGATGATGGGAATATACTGCTTTGGTAGAATCTCGACTATGGACTAGCAGAACTGAATGTACTGTAATCTTCCAGATTTTCAAACGTTTTAATGTCCGTGGACTGATGATACTTTGTTCCAGCAAATCTATATGAACGTGCTCTTGGTGGTACATTATTAACGTTGATGCTCAGAATAAATGAATGACTTCGTCAGCATCTGTCTTGAAGAGGTGATTACTTGAATGACATATGAGATCAGATATCAGATATAATATATCTGCTCCGAGATGTGGCTGGATGAGATCTGTGAGAATTGATTGAAACACTTGCTGATTAAAGTGTTAAACTAGTTCAAATTGGCATTCCATGTTTTTTGCAGTTTTGCACGATTGAGTTTTAAATTGTGAGTATGTGCGTGATGAAGAATAATCAAGTCTTTCGTTTACTTATAGCGTTCAACAGTTTGACAAGTATTATACACATATCAACAGAGCTACCCTTAAGTAAATTCAGTAACATAACATAGCGTACATTAAATCAGTACAACTGTAACATGAATATATTTAGCTTACTAAGCTTAGCCACTATAGAGTTGAGCGGGTTATGTACACATGGATGCAAAAACAAGTTAAAAATATGTTTAATGAAACGTAAGTTGAAGATGTCAAGTGAGAAGCGGCTGCGCTAGAAGTTTTCGTTTGGGTAACTGGACCGCTTCCCAAGATTTGATCCGTGTATTTCCATCGAATTTCGAATTGCGGTGGACGAGAAGCTACACCAGAAAGCCTGTGGGAACAATGGACTTATGTAGTGTGCCAACGTTTGGGAGACACTTGGAAGCCAACAAACTGAATCCAAATGCCTGACTTCTTACCTTACAAAAGCAGAATGGACGGTTTCTGGAACTCTGAATTCCTTCCTTGTCTCCTTAGGACAAAAGGAATAATGAAGGTCACTGCGGTCCGAAGGTAATGCGAAGGAATTGTCTGACTGAAGCGTTAAATTCCACGTTCGACAGTCTTCCTCTAAAGAGGTAAAAACAAAAGCAAAGCGCCAATGTAAAGCATCCGGTGAAAACAAAGGATATGTACTTATGACGAAAGCAGCCATGTAGAACTTACGATTCTCTTCGGAGACAAATTCTAACGTTAGTTTATAACGATCTGGAATCTCAACGTTCCAGCTGCATTGAAAATGTGTATAATGATTCAAAATATTCTTATGTGGGAATGAATCTCCTAGTGCTTCTCGCCAGCGTTTGGACCCTGAAGAATAAATTTGTCGTTTAAAAGCTCCGACATCAAAGATCAATCTGAAAGAGAAACGTGTCGGACGCTTACCTGAAGGAGGGGCGATGGTGAAATTAGCACACGTTATATTGTGCTGAAAGTTGAATTTTGCCGAGTAGGTGAACTCGTTACCACCTTTAGTGGCATGGTAGACGAGCATCAATGGAGCATGACTTTCAA
>JAQGBJ010002735.1:0-15226 GCA_034698345.1 Sphaeridia pumilis
TCAGCTCCTTCTTCGGATATGAGGCGCGCTCCCGTCAGAATCGTTGCGAAATTTCGTATACGGAAATACATATCTTGTCGGCATCCTAGACTCGTTAGACCGTCTTTGATACCCTTTCTGATATCAATATCCAAGTGATTGTGTTCGGTCACTATACCCTGGTGACGTTTCCGTAACGGCAGAGAAGTGGTTACGGCACCGGCTTCAATATTGTCTACAGGTAACCTTGCAGACTTTGCAGCGCATGTCACGAGAGCTACTGCGTTCTGGACGATACCAGAAACAGCGAATTCTTCAACCCTGAAAGGTTTTTGGCTCTTGGCTGTTGCTAGCTGGCAGCACTTGCCTCCGGTGAGGTTGAATATGGCCACTTCGATCAAACCGTCTTCGATGTAGATTATTACGTTGTACTTCTTCATGACTTGTCTGTAGTCATGTGCGTAACCGACCATTATGGCTGTTGTGGTCTGAATGAACATGGAAGTACTGAGGCCTGCGAGGGTCGCGGCGGTCTTGAGACGTCGTCGTGCTAGTGAAGTGACAACTGTGGGTACAGCGAACACGAGTGGCTTTTTCGTGGGATCAGTTTGTTGCTCCTCGAGCTTCTTGGCGATGACGCTGAATTGGAGGGACAAGATTTCTTCGTTGTAAGGCTTGATTGGTGGAATGGTGTGGATGGTGGCAGTTTTCGGATGGTCGAATTTAAGGAGCTGGTTCGTTTTGAAGCAAGCTGAAGCTATGTTTAGACGGTCCCATTTCTTGCAGTACTTCAGAAAACCCTCTTGGACCAGGCCGTTGTTCATTACTGTCATGGCGACGCCACAAGTGTTGGCAGCAGATTCTGAAGTGGTGGATCTTGGGGTACCTTCTTCAAAGTCGCTCGTGTCTGAAAGCTGGACAGAGCCTTGTTTATATGAGCTGTCACTAACATCAGAAAATGTGTCCTCAGGGCGCTTCATCAGGATGCTGGAGTGGGCGGTATCCAAACTGGACCTCCGAGGCGGGGAAAGGCTGGAAACATATGATGCAGTGCGTTCCAAACTGGATCTCGGCTGGGAGATGCTGGCAATATTTGCCGAGGTCCATTCGAAACTAGGCTTCGGCAAGAAAGTACTGGTGCCTTCAGCACTTGACCTCGGCGATTTAGTCTTGGAGCTGGTGGAAGTGGTTTCCGAACTGGAAGTTGGTGATGTATTCCGTAAACTAGTCTTCGTCAGAGTAACAACACCGGTTCTTTTGGCACTTTCAGCATCTCGAGCAGCCAATTTCTTCTCGACTTCCTTGTAAACTTCGTCAAGTTCCTGTCGTACTACCCCATGGTCCCAGATATCAGTGAAGACAAACAGATTTACATCACTGTAGGCCTTCAGATAAACTTTGACTAGCTCCGAATGCGCCTTCTTCAACGTCGAATGAGCACTAGACGGCCCAGCTTGCAGCGCCATGCCATACCGGTCTTTGACGTACTTCAGAGCTTTTGCCACCACCAACTTCTCACTCTGAACAAGCCTCTGGTTCTGTTGTGCCACCTTCAGCCTCACTTCCTCCATGACTTGAATCACACGCCCCTTGAGCACTTCCGACATTTTGCCAACTTCATCCAAGGTCTTCTGGGACTCTATCTCCAGCTTAACCTCTTCACTCAGTCGCTCCAGCGCCAAGTCCTGTGGCAAGCACACCGCTGCCTCCAAAGCTCCCCTCATCTTGGCTTCAAAAGTTCTGACGAGTTCAATACAAGCATAATACTCCGCCGCCCTTTTCCGCTTCAGCAGCGGGTAGCTAGATTCAGCCAACACCGCTTTGATAGTAACCAACTCGTTCAAGTCATCCTCTATTAGAAAGTCACAGACATTCTGCAGCGTCTTGCACTTGCTCACCCACTCATAGCAGAATGCATCATCGTGACACTTGGCCTGAAGAATATTCTGCATGAATTCCAAAACACGTTTCACTTCCCGCCTTCTTGCCATCATGGAACCAATTATAAACTCGTCAAACCAGCTCTTGAAACACGGCAGCGTTGTCGTAGTCTCAAGGTCACCGAATTGGCTCATGAGGTTGATCGCGTTGCTGTAGCAGACAGTCGCCCACTCCTTGAGACTGCTGCAATTTATTGCAACATGGTTATCCAACATGTACTTGACAACAGCCGCCATCCACGCTTCACAAAGGTTGATCCCGTACTCCAATAGCTGTGATGGAGTTTTTGGCGAGCTTCCCCCACTAGCATTAGAAGAGCTAGAGTTTACAGCGTCCAAAGCTGCTTGCCAAAGCAAAGATGCTGAAGTTGTTTCGTTCTTGACAGGGAAGCTAATTTTATCCTCGTCTAGTACATGCGACGACACGTCATCCACAATTTCTTGTTTCACTCTAACGGCTTTAACTGAAGTTGATGATGATAGGAGCGCTGGACCATTGTTATTGGTATCCATCCGAGGTACATGGTTTTCTCCATTTCCTAGAATCCAAAACAAATGTTAATTCACTTCAAGCCTGTGGTATTACTATACATATATACTACCTAAGCAGTGATCTGTCAAGTACAATCAAATTACCTCCTCCATCCTTACTGGAACACATCCTTTGATTGAAACCAGTCCTCCAGGCTTGAAACCTGCGGTCGATCCATGCTTGATCTACGTTGTCTTCCGGATCCGTCGTCGTTTCCTCCATATTCATTTGTCTGACTGTAAACATTAATCCAATAGAATTTCATTAGCAAATCAAGCTTACGTATTCAATTTCCATCTACTTTTCATATCACATTGCCTTGAAATAGACCTAATCTATTTCTGGCTCAACTTCGTTTTGATTTTCCAAGGCCTATTCACAACCCACATTCGCCAAACTCTTTCAACGTCATAACTGTGATCAAGGCCTCTAAATAAAGGAAAAATTAAAAATATCACCCATCATACCTTTTGTACTCCAAGTTGATCAACACTTTAACTTCAATTCAGCAACCACCTGATGCCATCAATTCTTGAATCTCAACCAAGAACAACATTTCAATGTCAGCTTTAAACTCTTCTTTGAACACAGTTGAATTAATTTTCAAAACTCAACAAAAATATCCCAATTACTATGGGTTCCTTCTTGAACTGCAACCCGGAAAACCAGATTGAAAACCACAATTTTCACCCGTTTCCCGCCAATTTTCTCTCTGAACACTTTGATTTTCTCAACAATTTATTTGTACACTTAACTGACCAACTTTAATTTAACTACGGTCGCTTGAAACAAACTTGTGAAGAAACAGATGATTTTGTTTTGCCTTTGAAGCAATTGAAGAGAGCTTCAGCAGAGAATCTTCCCCTTTAAAACCCTTGAGTCAGTTATATTCACAGCAGCAGTCACATCTTCTCCTGCCAGCGGCAAGAGAAACACTAGTTGCATTTGCCTCTGTTTACATCTCACTCGGCTCTTTTCCCTTTGGATAATTCTGTCTGTGTGCCAGAGAGCGCGGTTAATTTCCCCATGTTGTATAAGCAGAAGCGCGCTCCTCGCGCGCGCGCGCGCGCTTTAAGGCGAAAGCGAGGTGCACAAGGCTAAGGCTGACTGAATATATGATCGTTTTGAAAACGTTACTTTCAGAAAGATCGTCTCGCTTGCCCATTTTTTGTGACCATTTTTTACCCGCGCAGCAGGAGTTTTAGTAGATGCACTCGAAACAAGTTCCAGCAGTAGTTCCAGGAAGACTTTATTTTATTCCTTTGGCTTTCAAAAAAGGGATAATTTATGAATGACCAAATGACAAGAATCCTACTCTTCGTTCGAAACAAGTTGAACATGTGGTTGATCCCTGTGTTTAATTATAGAGCAGCCAAGAAGAAGAAAAACGAAGAGGATTAAGTAGCTTTAGGTTTAAATGTGCCTTTTCACACTGTTTCCAGGAAGTCATCACTTACTGGAACACGACAACTCATCTAATCGCCGTGAGACACTTCAACTCTTCGAACACGCAATCTTATGTTGAAGGCAAAGTGTCTGACATCTGAACATACCGAAAAGCAATTAAGAAGAGCCTACACACCTGGCCGTGGTACAAGAGAATAAAAGAAGAAGGTTGTATTTTTGGCCATTCAGGTGTTCAACTATTGCGAAACTTGCGAAAAACGTGGGTGGCTAATAACAAGAATTTGGCGGATCCCCTAACCTTTTTCTGTCAAAAGAGAAAAGAGACTGATTGCTTGTCGTAATTTGCTTGAAGCGTTTTTGGGCTTGGATTTTACCCTGCAGGGGTTCGTTTTAAAGGGATGCCATAATTGCCATTGCCATTTCAAGGCCAGTTTCGTATATCTATTCAGTAGCCCACAAATGGCGGTGTTGTAAAAGTACCGGAGTTTTCAAACACAGGCAGATTTATATTGCCCCTTTTGCTCCATTTGGTCTCGAGTTTGGACAATTGACAATGAGTCATGGCCCAGGCCATTAAAATAGGGTCCTTTTGTTTGTCATCTCATTGATGAGTAAATACCGTATTATAAGAGGGAAGAATTTTGGGCGAATGGTCAATGGGCATAGCTGCTGGACATTAAGTTAAACAAGCTAAATTATAGTTTACACAGATACACAAGGGGAACAATGGGCTTCTATGGCTTTTCTAGAAGCCGTTTTCAAGTTCCCTCTTCTCTGGCCTAAATTATACTAGATGCATTAAACTGTTTTTCTATCCATAGTTCAGAAACTACGTTCAGATATGGCTAATTTTGTAGTCCAAAAAACGCTATTTTTGCAAGACTCGAATGCCGTTTCAAAAATTACTTTTACATGCCATCCTATTAAAAAGATGTTTCAGTGAATACTTCAACAATTTTTCGTAGTTCGAATTGAACCAATTTCTACAATTAATAGTGCCAAATCATAGCCAGCAAAATTTTATAGTTTTTAGAAGCAAAAAAATTTTTTTTTATTAACGTCTCTCTTCGTGTCCATAACTTATCATATACGTTACTTATAATCTAGTGGCGCTGAAAAATACGCCAAGTCAACAAAGGCAATTAATCAATTCTAGACGCTTACGGAATGACCTAAATTCTAAGCTGAAACTGCATCTATAACATTTAATAAAAAATTAAAGCTGATTCATTTCCTCTGCCTGCTGCTAAAATAAAATACACAATCATGAGTTCAGCAAAAACATGTGTATATCAGGAACATATTAAAAAATTAAATTAAGTACATAACAAGTTTATGTAACAAATCATACGCTAATACAGTATTAAAAACACTAATATGTTCAAGTGCTCCGTCTTCTCTTGACGACCCCAGCGCCCTCTGCACCTCCCGCGCGGCGCTTCTCACTCTCCCTCGGCATAGTCATCCTGAACATGGCCTCAATCCTCTCCTTGGCACTCTTGACAACAGCGGGTTTCACAGGCATACATGCGCGCTGGCGCGCAAAAGTCTCCTCCCACAATTCACACGGTCTCAGGTCCACGAGCCCCTGGGGGTCACACTCAACGTCGATGTAAGCGCCGGAATCCGCGAACGCCTCCTTACACTGTTCGATCCCCTGAACCATTACTTGCACTTGACCCCCGAAAGCGCCTCCTTCGCTCCTCCCACTCCTCCAATTGGGGGTCCTCCGGACCCCCAACTGGTCCCCCAGAATCTGGCGACTCTTGACCCGCTTCACAACAGCGTCGTCCACGTGGTTATTCGCCTCCAGCAGCGTCTCAGTGACCCCGTCGCCGAAATCCAGGAACACAGCCCAAGGGCACTTTTCCCGGTAGAGGTCGCTTTGATTATACTCGCGCGCTTCTTTTGAAATGAGTTTGAGGCCTGCGTGGACCACTTTGCGCCCTCTGAGATCAACTTGTATTTGCGGGTTGGCAGTGACCAAAGTGGATTTTATTCTGGAATGTATTCTGGTAGCGCAGTTTCCAAAAGTCCATGATTCTCCTGTCTTTACGAGCGATTTGTCGACTAGGACGACACAGTTTTGGAGTTGGTCGATTGTGACTTCAGCGGTCGCCAATATGGAACTTATGGTATTTAAAGCGTGCTCCGCAACAGAGGAGATGGTTCGAGCATTGATTTCAAACTCGTGGTCGTTGGAGCTTCCAGTTGCGAGCGCCGTACATTTTCCAGACGATACTTCGAAGACTGTTGCATCGATGAGGCTGTTTTGGATGTAGACGGCCAAGAGGAGGTTGGGGCTTCGAAGTGGCGAAGAGAGCTCGCTTAGGTAGCCGCAGGCTATTGCGGTGGTCGCCTGAATGAAGAGGGAACTGGCGAAGCCTGCGAGGGTCACAGCAGTCTTGAGTCGAACCCGCGAAGTCGAAGGGGTCTCCGAAGGGACCGCAAGGACCAGTGTTTCTTGCGCGGGTTTTTTGAATTTGGCGGTGAGGGTTTTGGCCATCCTGCGGAACTGAAGTGCGAGGATCTCTTCGTTGTAGACCTGTTGGCAGGGGGATTTATTGGGCTTGAATTGGATGCTGTCGCTGGCAAACGGCGTTGCTGAAGTCAGAAGAGACGTGACATCGAACCAAGATTTCACTTCAGGGGCTCCTGGGTTCCGAATTGACATGCTCAGTTTCCACGATTCCGAGTCGTCATGGATTCCAGTGGCCGAGATGAAGATTCCGATCCCCAAAGGCTTATATTGTTGAGCTTCGTCCATGAGAAACGTTCCTGAGGAAGAGACATCGGAGACTTGGTCAAAGTCCATCTGCTGAGCATTCTGCTCTTCGATCTTCTTGGAGCTCAGCACTTGCTCCGCCCTCCTCGCCACCAGCTTCCGCACCCATTGGTCGAAGCCTTGCGTTAACTCCGCCTTGACCTTCGCCGCGTCCCACATCGATGTGTACGCGAAACCAGGGACTTGCGCAAAAGCCCGGCTGAACACCTTCAACTGTTCCAAGTGATACTCTTCATGATCTCGATCAACGGCCATATTGAAGAGACACTCTTTGACCTGTCGTATCTCGAGCATTGCCACATGTCGACTCTTGATGTACTCTACGGCTTGGTCCACCAAAGCTTGCTCAAACTCCACCCCCTTTCTGTTAGTCTCCGCCCACTTGACTCGGACCTCCTCCATCGTGGTATTCATCCGACCCTCCAGTGCTATCAGGTTTATTGAAGCTCCGCCGCCATCTACCGGCAAAAAAGGCCCCAACTCGCCCTTAACAGCTTCTGCTAGTTTCGTCAACTCGGGGTCTTCTGGGAAACAGGCGGCAGAATTCAAACTTCGCGCCATTTCGAGGTCGAATTTCACTATTCTCTCCAAGCACTTGAAGACCATCGAAGCTTGGTCAACTTTCAATTTCCGGTAGAGGGCGCTGCCTGCAATGGCTTTAATGACTTCCATTTCACTTTCGTCATCTTCGATGTCGAATAGGCTACAGAGGACGTCTTCGATGCTTTTGAACTTCAAAGCCCAGTCGGAACACAATTCAGTGGGGATTTTTTTGAACTTGGCGCCAAAAATAGTTTCCACGGTTTTGAACACTCGAGAAATTTTCCGCCGCTCTTCAACCAAAGCGTCTATGATGAATTTGTCGAACCAAAGGTCGAATACTTGGAGTGTCGTTTCGGTGCTGAGTTTCTTGGAGAATTCGTCCAATTTTTCCATAAGTAGCTGCCGAAGTTCGGTTTTGATGTAAGTCTCCATTTCAGTGAAGTCGATGCTGCTGTTGAGCACCAATTCGGCGAGTGCCAAAACAGCCAGCTTGGAGTAGCCAATCAAGTACTGCGTCAGCTCAGCAGGGGTCGTTGGGAGGCTGAGGGTCACGTTGGTCAGGGCTTGTTTCCATCCCAAAGGGGGCGTGGTTTCAAGCTGCAGGTCAGAGGTCATCTTGAGGTCTTCGTCGGTTTTGGGCACTTGCACTTCCAACTTGACTCTTGCACATTTCACTTCCTGAAGTTCGGTTTCAACTTCGGTTTCAACTTCGGTTTCTTCGGGTTCTGGTACTGCAAACGGGTTGCTTCCACCTGAAAACCGGTTTCACGGTTTAGCTACTTTGTACTCATAGTATGTACACATTATAGTCAAAAATCCAATTAACTCACCTGTCTCTCCATCAACCTGAATTCCAGCAAGGATATCAAAGCCCGCCTTCCAATCCTGGAACCTTCGACTCTTCCAAATTTCCTCGGGCTTCACGGACGGCTGCTGGATATTTTGGGCTCCTTCATCTTCAGCAGCAGCAGCGCCCTCTGGATTTAATGATGTTCCAGATTCCATGTTTCTAAAAGACAAAAAGCAGACACAATTTTTAATATTCAAGCTCGACAACAAAGTTCTCGGCCATTGATTCAGTGAATGAAGCTATACTCCAGTGGGCCAGTAGGTCAGGTCACCACAATACAAGGCTTTGATAACATAATTAATTAATTCATTATATATTATGCAGCAACATTATATCAAAAGTTGTGAGAGTTTTTACATACGTTCAACAAGCTCCAGCTTGAGATTACCAGAAATCAAGTTTCTGATGCTTTGTCCGCTTTTTCTATTGTCTATTGATCACAGTTTCACATCTACACACACACACTCAGCAATCAAATCATAAGCTAATTAATTATGGAAGTATCTCACATAATTAGCGATTATGTAGTTTCTAGTCTGTGAGAACAAGACAGTTTCAGCGCCGTTTCGCTTCCGCTCAAATCGATGAGCTTGAAGAAGCAGGAGATAACTCTTCGCAGACGATCATAAAATTCTCATCGCGAGAACGGATCTGGTTTCCACTAATCGTATTACTCTTCTTCCGTTAGATTCAAAGCTTTTAACACGTATAGATATTCCAACATCCAAAAGCAATTCTACAACAGGGGAAATGAGAGATTTCAGAGCCAACTTTCCCTCTCCAACTCACGTAAGAGACTGACTGACTGAGACTGACTGAACTTTCCGGAGCTTCAGAACAACATTAATATTTCCCCTTGCTCTGTGTATATGGACGGGATCTGAAGAGTGAGTCAGAGCCACAACACTGCTAGCGCAACAACGTTAGATTCCAAGTGTATTTTTACGGCTATTGTACAGAGTCAAATAGAGATAATTTAGCTAGCTTCTTCGGTTCCAATGCTCATCTCCAGTAAGTAAACGGTGCTGGAGCCGCTGGAGGATTAAAACTGTACTGTATACACAAGAATGCTGCTGGAGAAATGCTAGCTTGCTAAGGCCATATCTCATCAATAGGAACTCTGAAAAATATTTACTATGTGCTGACGCTAACGCTCCAGCGTTGAGAGATTTTTGTAGTTTTGGTTTAGACGCTTGCTGATGATGGAAATTCTTATGGACTCAAAGCATAAATCTGGATGTGAAATGTATATATCCAAAAGTGATAAGCCACGGACGGAATCTCTAAAAATCCTACGACGCTTGTACTCAACACGGCTATAGCTACGCTAATAATATGTTGTTAGTTGTTGCCTTGAACCCGCTTCGTCCTCTCTGAATTTTGCAATAAGTTTGCTAAAAATCTATCGGATGGAAAGCGTCTAGAAGAGACGACACGAGCGGCGAGGATAAGGAAATACTGATAAGAAATGGCAAGATTGCAAAAATACATGTAAGAAGATGAACATTTGTTGCTAACAAAGAAGAAGAAGACGCTGATTTCCACCAACCCACGCTCCGTCTGAAACTAACAAGAAAGAATGAGAGCCGATGAGTATGAAACACATGTATTCATACGGTAAAAATTTTTGCGAGCTAATCGGCCGATGTACACTTTTACGGAGGAAACTGATGCGCGTGCGTGCGCAGACTCGCCAATTGTTTTCGCTCCTCCTCCTCCTCCGCTCCCGCCTCTTTGTCTCAAGACGCTTCCGCTGCGTTTCCGCTCTATGCGGATTTCGCGAAGGAATTGCATCAGCCGAGCCGATTGAACTGTGAGGGAATGAGAGTGAAGGAGATATATATATTTTTGTAACAGCATTCTGTAACGTTGTTACCCAATAAATGCTGTTTTTTTGCTCCTTTACTCAAGCACAGCACACGCATGTTATATATTTGAAATGCGTAAAAATTGCGTATTCCCATGAACTTGACCTCTTTATGCTTCTATAACTTTGGCTATATTTTAGCGGGGATTAATCGATCAACCTCCAGTAGAGAGGTCAGAGGTTATTGCTGAATACCGTTTGTCAATTTATAATGGTAAATTTTCAAGGCTAGAAATTAATTGTAAAAATAATGTTTTGAAACGTGGGAGAATTGCCAAAAGCCGCTTTGCTAAGTAAAATTGCAGTAACCGGTTATGTGAACTGAATGGTGAACCAAGCAGCAATGCTTACAAGGAAAGCAGAAGGCGGAAACAAGTTGACAGAATATAAAAATTTGTAGTCCTTACGATTTCGACATTGAGCAATACGAAAAATCCTTGGACAGCAGAGGAGCGAACAAAAATTACCTGTCACTTAAACGGAAGTTGTAAAAGTAATGCGGCTCGTGCTCCAGTTGACAGAATTCATCATATGATTCACAAAGACTCTTAAATCGTTCATCTTCGTTCACAAAATCCATGATTCCAGCTAAAGCTTTAAAAGGCCCTTTACAAAATGACTCACCAAGGCCCACACAGACAAGAAGCAGGCGCTAAAGCTAAAGTTCAATAGTTCAATTTCAAAACACACTTTTGTCCAAGTAAGTATGTAAACACTCTTGCTGCTTGACCACAAATATTTAAGAGTAATCAAAGGCAACTTGGTGGGAGTATAAATATTTTTCAAAAACTCACAACAAGCTGAAGCGATAACAAATACATATCAAATGAAATTATGAATGAGATGATTGTGCGATACATCATAGAAACAACAGTTGATTATATTGTGTGCAAAGTAAATTAAATGTAATCGACTCTTGTGGAGTGCGTATATATACTCAACAATGTCTTTTTGTTATATTCGTGGGCAAATATAAATATACAGAAAATCAAATGTCTTTTTCTTTGAAGGTTAATAAATTCTCGCTACGACGCAGCAATGCTACCAAAAGCTGCTGGATAGGATTGACTGTACTACAGCTCAAAATATTCCATTAAAATATATAGGACACGATAACGCTTACAGATGATTCAATTACATTGAGACAAAAAAGCTCCAAAATGTTTTGATATATATATACAGTCCGCGAGAACGAAATTCGCAAATATGCATCATAAGTACAGTGCAGTTGCCAATTTCAAAGAGTCGACAATAAGCTTCTACAATCTACAATGCATTTCAAAACACTTGAGAGATCTGCATGTATGTGCAAGTGCAAATGCAATTTTTATAATGCAAGCAGGCCATGCATCTGTGTCGACCAGAGATTAAAAGTCTCCTCTCATACTGCCAAACGAGTTGAGGCAGTCAAGGATATCTGGTTGTTGCAAGCATATATTCGCAACAACAACAAACTTGATGCATCCTTGCAACCAACTGTGTTCCTGCTGCTGCTCCCACTTACTTGCATTATTGACGTTTGTTAGTTGCCTTGAAGTTCCCTTTCCCTTTGAATGCTATATATATATATAATGTAATGGCTGAGTTTTGGCGGCAAAGGAGGTCACTTTTATGCACACAACTGGTTAAATACGAGCTGTACTTTATTGCAACCAGAAGGATACCACAATATATTCAATGATAAAATTTGCAATGATGCAAGGCTACAAAAAAGTGTTCTTTGAATTTCAAACGGCTCGATTGCAGTTAGTATTGTTTTTGGCGTCTCCAACGCCGTTTCTCTTCTACTGCAAGTTGTCAAAGTGTCTTCAAAATGAACAGTTCAATAATTTCAGGCTTGCGAAATTTCGGAAGAAGGCTTTTCCAACTCGTGTCGGTTGCGCCCCCTGGTGTAAATTTCAAACCAAGTTTAAAAGCGCCATCTTTTAGCGCCATCTATTTTAAAACTTATATTTTTACTTCTATCTCCTACACCAGCTCTCCGCGCCCTTAGCCCTTGGACCTGTCGGAAGCCCACCCGCGCGCCATCTCTCTTTCCAGGAACTAACTTCCAGCTTGACCTTCGTATCATCCGACAAGCCCAAGCTCTTTGTCAACTCCCCTCCCAAGGACTCCACCACTGAACCCGCGCGGCGCTTCGCCATCGACACTGCTGACCCTTCAACTTCGACCTCGAGACTTTGTATTCTTTTTGGAGGCTTTGGACAAGCTGGTGGCGACCAGAAACAACTGATGAAGTACGGCAAGTTCTACTTGGACCAAGATTTCGACCTTCTTTTGGTTCGCTGCGAGCCCATTCAGCTTCTTTGGCCTCGAAGTGTGTCACAGGTTAGTTGAGAGCGCCGCGCTGCCGCGCTTATATTGAAAAAATATATAATTTTATTTCAACGCGCAGATAGTCGTCAAAGACATTCTCACCTTCATGTCCAACAACCCGCACTTCAGCACTGTCTTCCTCCACGCCTTTTCAATAGCCTACTATTTTTGGGGCGAGCTTCTGATCCAGGCTGAAAAGAACCCTGAAAAATACGCCTTCCTTCATGACCGCTTCGTAGGTCAAATTTGGGACAGTCCAATCGCTGGAGTTGAAGGCTTTGGAGCGTATGTCCGCGAGATGGCTGAGCACATGAAGCATAGCCCAGAGAATATTGGTCTCGGCGAGCTTATCGAGTAAGTGCCTCCAGAAATCCTTGGCTTTTCTAAAAAGCTAGAGCCTCAAAAAAATGTAAACGCCGACTGGATTTCAGCTCTTCTTCGGAAACGCTGCTCAATGGCTACCCAATGGACTGCTACGCAAGCGCCTGCCGAGTTCAGTTGAAGTCGCCAATCCGCGCTCCGGCGCTCATCTATGCATCTGAACTGGATACTTTTTCGCGGCGCTCTGATGTCCAGGCTGCAGCTCGAAATTGGCAGCGCCAGGGGATTGAGGTCAGTTGGGCTTGACTTTTGATCTTTCCCATTTGATTGAAGCTAATAATTTTTGGTTTGAACCTTGGCAGGTGTTCACCAAAACGTACTTGAAAACGTGTCATACGTTGCACATGAAACGGGATCCTGAAGGATACCAAGTGCAAATGCGGTCCTTCCTTGCTAATCTGGGCTTGCTAAGGTACCCGGACAAGTTTGCCATTGAAAAACAGCTCGAGAGACCAGCAAGCCTTGACTACAGCGCTGCTTATGATGTGCGGCGGAGTGTGGAAACATCGAAACCAAGTTATTTTACCCTTTGACATGATCAAGGCTTTTAGGTTCAAGGTTTTTATATGCACAAGGCTCACAGGATAAACTTGAAAAAACTTTGCCCGGAAATAGCATTGCTTGAGGCGTCTGCAGCTGTCGTTTTCAGCCTAATTTTTAACAACGTGAATCAACTTGCATCAAATCAGTTGTAGCTTCCAACAGAATTCACTTGATGTCCAAATCAAAAATGTTATTTTTTTGTACTCAGAATCTTCAAATTTTAATAATATACGCATTGGTCAATAGTAACTGATGGCTATCTCATTCTACCCCTTCAAGTGCATCCTGTCCGTCCGTGACTTCCGGAAAAACTGGTGCGCATACGCAGTCGCAAATTCACCCTGAGCAAAAAACTTGATGCTGTTTTATGTAGTTGTAGAAATGATGCATTTTATCTGTCAGTCAGTATATATGTAATGTCGTATTGTCTTGCTAAACTGTAATTTCCCTGGATTTTTATAGAGAGAAACAAAAAGGTCATGTCATAATTTACACCCGTTTAAAATTCATAGTGTCAAAGTGTCAAGTTCACAGTCCCATTAAATTAAAGCTCGATTGTCAGAGGCCTAAACTACAACTACAACATAGAACCGTGACTAACTAAATTATGGAAAAGGAGCGAAGAGCGGGCATCATGTTACCCGTGTAATTCCATCCCAAAAAGGGGTTGTTCCCTTTGCCTTAAAATCCAATGGAATTTTTACACTTTTTAACAAGCTGCGATCTACTTTTTTAGGCGATTCTTCTCCTTGCGGAGGGTAAATTATAAGGATTATATGTTTAACCCGACAAATATTCCCAAGTTAGCTTGAGTCTGTCTCACAATTCCCCTTTTTGGTGCAATATTATACTATAATGTATATATGTCATCGGGTGACCTGCAGCCCTATTATTCACTAACTTTCGAAGCATAAAAGAATTGTAAAACTTTTCACTTTCATCCAGCTTTTATTGCTCTTCCTAGCTGTCATTTACACTATATATATAAAAAGCAAAAGCTGTTTGTTCAGGCAGGTAACTGTTACATGACCCGGCTACACACCTGTCCCATAAATTAGCCTTTTGCCTGTCGTCGACGTCGACACGTGTCGATTATGTTGCCTTCTTGTGCTTGTGTGTTCTACAAATAATTACACAATTTCAATTTCATTCACAACCCCCCAATATACAACTTTTGTTTAAGAAACAACAAGATACAAACTTGCATCTAAAAATGAAGAGGGATTTATTTCAGGAACAAAAAATCAGAGACATCCGAGGACGTGACGGAATTCGGTTCTATCGTCGTGAATCGTGAGGCGGGTTCTGGTGCATCTTCGGGATCCTTGTTTCGGTGTAGCTGCGACAGAAAAACACTCGAACAAATTCATTAGATTTTGAACTCATCGTGAGCCGAATATCCTGACTTTAGTTAAAAATAAAGCATGAAATCTCAGTTTCGCCCGCCTTCTTCCATGGCTTAAATTAACAATTGTAAGTTGAAGAAAATATTCCGACATTGATTAATTGTACCTTTGCCCCGCCCCGCCGCCACCACAGCAACAACAAAACAATCATAAAATTGCAGGTCCATTCACAAATTCCTTGTTTGTGCTTCCATTCCAGGTAAACTATATATACTAGCTAACGGAATTTATAATCCAGCCAAACCTTCAGCCCTCTTTCCGCATTTGTCCTTCATTATGAACGGAACCAGCCATAAAACCAAACCTTTGCGGTTTCAGTAAATCACACATTTCACGTGTTTCTCCACCTGCGTGTATTTTAACGCAATTCAATTACAAGAATCACCTGAGCGGACAGTAATCTGGTCAAAAAGCTACTATATTTTGCGGTCTTATCGAATACGAGTTGTAAACCATACTTGTTCATATATAATTATCAAATACTTCGGTGCCGTTTATTATAGAAAAGGTTTCCACGAGACGTTGAATCAGATTTTTGGAAAGAGCTTTATCTACTGCTAGAAGATCACATGTCGGATAACTTGAACTTGACTCCTCTGCACCATACGAAAAATTACCTAAAAGTTCAAATGTGTGTGTAAACCACAGTCATCTGCAGTTGACGTTCCTTGCGAAAT
>JAQGBJ010002736.1:0-15224 GCA_034698345.1 Sphaeridia pumilis
CTCTGGCGGGTTCCGCTTCAAAGCTTGGCGGGCGGGGAGAGGTGAAGGGAGAAAAAGTGATCAACTTTCACCTTGCATCGGGAAAGTGGGTGAAGCAAATGGATATGAAAGAAATACGGGGAAATTCTAGAAAGAAAGGAGAATCATACATTATATATGTACGATGTGTATCGTGTATGGGATTGGTGAAAGGCAAATTAAGTAATTTTTCTGTTTCAAGGAAACATGAGTGACGTTGTGAATCTTTGATGAGGGTGAGATTGAGATGAGTGGCGAGTGGCGATATTCATCTGTCCCATCAGAAATTTCCTCTCTGACAACGGAATCTAACAACACAACAATAAGGCCAGAAGCGTGAATTGTGATTGGATATGGGAAGGGTTCGAAGTTTTTGCCAGGCCAACTCCAGACCACGTGTGGTCCGGACCGAAAGAAACCAAACCAGGGCGCCTGAACCGTAAGTCAAGACCAAAATAGTGTAGACCAAATTCAGGTTGCAAATATTAATATTGCAACTAATGGATCCAGTTCAGTATTCATTGAAGATGCATTGTCAAAAAACGCCATTGAAACAATAGCGTAGTGTGTGTCATTATCAGTTAATATATCTTGATGTTGATGACAAGCTGGCTAGCGAAAGCCTCGAAGAGTTGAAAGGTTTTGTCTCCGTGTGTACGTGGCTATTTCTTGATGGCTGATACTGATGATACAATCACTAGAGTTAATACTCCTGTCACCTGGCTTCGAGCTCCGCTTCGATCGTAGCCTAATGCCTGCATTCATATGCTGGATTCTTTCTGATCCCATCGGCATTCAATAAGCATAAACTATCTCCTGCAAACAGATCAAAAGAAAATACTCGAGTCATAATAATTTTTGCCGTGTCTTTGATCATTTGATCATCTAGTAGCTGCTAAGCTAAACTTTCATTTGGCAAAAGTTCATGACGATTAGAAGAAATAATCCGGGAACCTAAAGCTTCTTGGGAATTGAGTCAGTTCCAGATACTGAAATTCAGTTCAGGGTTGAAAAATAAAGGGTTCTAAAAGCTAATCAAATCAAGAAAACAACATAAGGATGGTGGAGGGTGAAAATGGCTTTATCCGTACAAGTAGAATAGATACAGGATTGGCATGAGTGCCTGATTGAAGTCAAGATAAGGTGAGATGACAAGAAAAGAGGGAGCCTCACGGAGGGGGTGAGTTGATGAGCTGTAAAATGGGGTGAAATGAAGGGAAATGGCACTACACATGACATGCCAGCTTATTTCCCCGTATCTTTACCGTAATCTTTCACGTTCACAGTCAAACGGAGGAGACCAGACCTACATTAACAGTAAAATTTGATAAGGATAGACTTGCAAGCTCTGTACTATGATGAGGATCAAACACAGAACCTACGACAAAAATTACTTATTACTGCCCTATCCAATATCCTACAATAACAGGATTACCCGTTAATTCCAGCCACAGATACACACCCAGAGAAGTACATGTACCAGCTCACTAATTGCATCAAGGCTCCATTGTATTCCACACCAATGGGCGAAACACAGATACCTCTGGCGTCACCCTCATCAACGGACTTCGTCATGCCTTGTAAATATTGTAAGTGAACCAGCTAATTGCCAGTGTGGGTGAGCAAACCCAACAAACTCACCCTTCCTTGGTTCCAACACATTTATTAGGATGGAACTCACGGAGTAAATTAGGTTCTAATAGCCTTGGGTCAAAAGATGGACAAGCCAAGTTGACAAGAAGGGACACGCGCCAGAGGGTGACAGAAGGGGTGGAAAATACAAACAAAATTTCGGAAAAGTAAACAGTTTTGTGAGTGACCATGTGTGCTGTTTTTTTAGAGCAGGGCAGAAACATTGAGGAGAAAAACCGTACGAATGCATAACATTTGTGGAACCTGGAAACTTACCTGCTGAACCTTTGGAGGGGTAGCCCGATTGAATCTTGTTCATAACATCATTTGCTGGAAAAAATCAAGGTTTTAATTAACCACCTATTCGCTAAATGTCCATACAATATAATAAAATTAGATTATAAAATATATACGGAGCTTGCAAAAAATTTCCGGATAAGTAAATTGACCCCCATTTCACGGGAACAAGACACGACAGGTAACAAAGCACAACATGCATTTTACATGCCTCAGTTAGAGAATCCCAAAACAACGGCAACATTCTGATCAGGAGTAAAAGTACATAGACAAAGTGAAAGCGGGAAAGAGAAATCGGCTCCAAAATAGGCACGTATGTATCCAGCATCAGGAGCATTACAAACCAATACAGTCCATTTTACTACCGCATTACCACACGTAAAACAGAGATCACAACATAAGCTTCTGTCTGCAGTGTATATGGTTTGGAAGCCTTTTTTGTCTCTTGTTACAAGGGTGAAAAATACACACACAATCTTCTTTCTAGTCTTTCTCACTATTCTCACACATAATCCACACAAAGGCTAAGACACACAGGGAGTCGATTGGAAAGAGAAACGAGAACCAACAGCTTGATTTATGTCAACCGATGGAAAGAATCCTGGAGAACAAGGGAGAAACATGCCGACTTGGAGTTTATATTGGTTTAAAGCTTGTTACTCCTACTGCCTGATGCACGTGAAACGTAACACTACCTGAAACCATTGGGGATATTGGGAATACACACACGTACAAGTATCACGTTACCGATTTGAAAATAAACCTGCTTCCTCCACTGAATTTTCCTTTATGGTCTTGGTCGTCGTGGCAAAATATAAAAGGTGAAAGTTTCCTCTTTGTAGTGGTGAGAATGGAGGCGAATATTATTAGCTTTATCTACTGCTCTTGGGTTGGTTTCGGCGGTGAAGAAAAGTGAAAAACGGCAAGAATGTGCCAAAAAGAATCACTTGGACCAAAACCATAAAGGCAATAACTTAAACAGCTTCATATTGCGATTCGAGGTGTTCAGCTCCAAGTATGACAAAACTGCAACTTGTAAATAAGGGGCTACGCATTTGATAAAATAATCTAGGAACTTGTTTTTTTTTGAAATCTTGCTTCTGTGTAATAATATAGGACAACTTGGATTTTTATCAAGAATTTTTCGAGAGTTTTTATTGCGTTCACATAACCAACACAACGGAAACCAAGGAGGACAAGACAAAATTTGAAAAAAATATAAGAAAAGTAATTTTTCCTGCTCTGTCTCAACAACATTGAACGTGATGAAACGAACGCTTTATATTGTACACATGCATTTGAACCGGATAAACGCAACAAAAATTTTCGTTTTGAGGAGACAATTTACTATAACGAAGTATATAAGGACACGAGACGACGAGACACACAAGTAAAGGAAAGCTAAAAAGATTCGTAGTAGATTCGAAGCAGTTGGTGCGATTTCCAAGGGTTTTTTGTTAGGCTCGTTGGTTTAGCTTGAGGAAAACTTTTTGAAAAAAGAACAAAAGTTGGTAATGTAATAAATGTGGTTGGGTGTGTAGTGTGTGAATGTTAGTGGTTTATAGCTATGAAGCTGCGACACTATGCAAAAAAATTGTCCGTGTAAAAGTTGTACAATTGTTAAGGACGTTATAGAGAAAGCTAGAAAAAAAGAACAATTGTGGGGAAAAGGCGAGGATCCGAGAAGGAAGGCTGCCGGAAGCGGTTGTTAATCCTGTTTGCGAATGGAGAGGATTTTTGGAGGAAAAAAGTAGCTGTGAAGGATCACAAATGGATGGTGAAATCAGGAGAGAAAAGTAGTGAAAAAAATACATGTACATACAGCTTCCAAAAAATATTAGCAGTTCTGTAAAAACTACACGTTAGTTTATTAACAAGCTTGACAAACTTCCGGTCAGGTCATCTTAACCGGATTCGCTAGTGTTCATTTTAACTTTAAGCTTCACAGTTTTTAAACGGTTCGTTAAACAAGCGTCGAATGGCGAAAATTTAAAAAAAACTTACTTGACTTCTTGAGATGTTTTTGGGGCACATTCGGAGCCAGTGTGGTTTTCATGGTGGTCGTGGTGGTTGTGGGAGGCGCGGGAATTTCTGAAATGGAGAAGAAAATGTTAGAGAAAAACAAGACTCATAAAAGAGAAAGCTGAGACGACGACAAAGTACACGTACATGTGAGAATCAATTACTTGTGAACATGGGAAGGGATGGGCTAAATTTAATCTTGATTGATCGAGAAATCTGTTATGACAACTGTGACGGAAGATGTTGAAGAAGAAGGGGAAGAAAGCGATAGCGTTGTTTTACACTGACTGACTGACTCAAAGTTGTTGCTACTTTCCCCGTATGTTTCATAATGGAAACAAGACACTACGGCTGATATTATCGGAGCGTAAGAAACGCGAGCAGAAATGACATTACGACACGGATTTCACATTGGATTTTGGCGGGATGGAATGACGTGTTGTTGATGATAGGAGCGGTTTGATGAGGACATTATTACAAACAAAATTGTTTCTAAATGGACATTTAGACGACACTCGTTTCGAAGGGATGGGAAGAACACGAAACAGTAGCGTTGAATTATTTGCAGCTGTTAAACTAGTAATGTGGATGGAAGGGACGAAATTGAGAATCAATTTAACATGGTATTTTGACATAAGTAGGTGAAATTGAATCAAAGACAAGGACATTGGATATACACAAAAACCTTAGCAAACTTCCTAATTAGAGACAATGTTAAGCGGAAGGATTTAATGGGAGGAGTTGATCAAAAAGTGATTAAAAGTCAAATTAAGGCTTGAAATGAGGAGCAGAGATCATTATGGCGATCTTCTCAAGTTGAAGTTTTGGCAAAGTTGAATTTACTCGAACGGTGATTCAAATCGATATACTTTCTCTTCGCTTCCGTGGAGCTGATGAATAGAGGCAAAAGTGTCAAAGTTTGCCAAGTGTGACTTATTATTTTAGCCCGAATTCAGAGTCTGAATACTGGTGGAGATTCCAGGTTCCTTGAGACCTTTCAAATAACCCACCTTTTTGTTCTAAAGTTGGGGGAGAAGACGTCCAAAATCCACCACCAGCCTGTCCATTGACACAGCTTGCGGGCTACAAGGTATGGACAAGAAGGTCGAAGGAAAGTTGGATGGAAAGCTGGGACACAGATGGCGAGGGAGAATTTTTGACGAGATTTCTATATATTGGCAGTGAAATTATTATAATGTGAGCCAAGGGTTGCAACTTGGGCGAATGCAACCGCCAGTAGAAACAATACGCGGCGATAGGAACAAATGACTCCTGGCCTTTTGTTATTGCCACTGGCTTTTTGGTGACATGAAGAGAGAAGAGACAACAGGTTCAGTTCAAAGGGGAAACTGCAATAACTTTTTGAAGGCCGCAGTTAGTAATGGTAACGAGGAGCATTATGCACACACGTGGTGCGGGGTAGGCGGTAGGTGCAGGAAGCAACATCGAAGACATCGAAGGTGTCGCATATGTGGACGAAGGCCAAATGACTAACATGGAGAAACTTTGGGCGGGTGTACTTGGTATATGTGGTGACGAAAAGTTTGACTGACTCACCGTAAAGTTTGATGTGACCATCGGTTTCCCCTAATGAGTTTTTGGCCACGCATTTGTAGACACCAAAGTCTTGTTTGGTCAAGTTGCGAATCTTGAGCCGCATGTACATCTTGTAGCTGGTGTCGACGAGGAATGATTCGTATTTTTCACCTGTGGATAGAAATAAGGGTTAGGGCTTACATTGATAAATATGCAGCGAGGAGGTTGCAGGTGAAGAAGAGTTTTAAGAACCACCTGTTTAAAATTACAAGGAAAGAGAAATTGGCTGTAAACGAAAGGTAAGCTGGGAGATGAATTGATATGTGTATGCTGAATGCTGGAGCGGAAGAGAAAAAGGATTCCGCCTCCATCCATGCATATCCGTTGCAAAACAAACACTTGTTAAAAGCCGAAACTTGAGAAGAGTGCATACAAGAGTAGATTAGCGAGTTACAAAAGAGAACTCGTGGGACGCATTTACGGGGAGAGATAAAAGAGCGTGATTCCCAACACATATACACTTGTGTTGAACTTGATGCTTTCTCTCGGGAGAAAGTTAAACGGATATTATATATAAAGGTACAAGGTGTATATACCTATATACGTGTTCAGGGCTTAAAAGGAGGAAAGTGTTTGATGTATGTTTCAGCGTATGTGGTGGGCGGGGGATGGGCTTCTCTTTCCTGTCAATTAACAGGAGGGGGAGTAAATTAACTGCGTCTTGTGTGTTGGCAATGGAAGAGAAATTGGGGTAAAATTATAAGCTTTTATACTTGTTATATGGTAGGTGGCGCTAAAATGCATGTGCAGTTTTTGGAAGGTAAAAAAATTAAAATCTGGCTCTCAGAGGCTATTAATTTTGTATGGAGTGTTTACCGAATATACCTGAGACAATCATATCGCCCTTTTCGGTTGTCCAGTAATTGATCGACTTGGGGTGTGCTTCCGTTTGACATTCGATGATGACGTCTTGTCCAATGTAAGCGCCTTCCAGTTGGTGAGGGATGGTCATCATTGGCGGAACTAATGAACAAATTGAGTATTTTTAGTGTTATTATTGAAATCAACTCTACTCTAGATTAGAGACTTTGAACTTTTAGTTGGTCTCTGAATTAACGAGCATGAAGATTCATTTGACTTGAGAATTTTTGAAATAGAAAGCTTTTGAGTAAGTAAGAGCCCATCAGCTTTTACCCAGGAGTTCATATATTTTATTCTTCAGTTGGGTTGGAATGAATAAGAAAAAAACAAATGTTTACTTACACTGGACCTTAACTTCGACACGCTTGCTGATTGAAGGTGGGATGCCGTTGCTTGCAATGCACAAGTAAGCTCCCATATGAAGTCTTGATATTTTGAAAATGTGGAAAACTTCCCCATCAATGACGTTCACTGCAAAAACAAGATTCGCAAAAATTATCACCTGACAGCGCTCCCCTATATGTATAACTTTACACGGTCAGAAATTGTCAACTGTTTTCAAGCATTAACATCGCCGCCGCCAACTACCAGTTTTTAATGACCCCAAATGCATACGAATTCATCGAAATGAGCAATTCCGAAGCTGATTTGAAGACTGAAACTTTTGATAAAAATCCACTTGAACTTGTTCTAGTGGATCCTGATGAGGATGAAGGGCATATACATATGTATATACTGCAAGTGTAATTCAGAGCCCACTGTTTTGGGCTTCTCGAGGAAAAGTCATAGTATATAGTAAATGGAGCGTAAAGGCGGAAGAGCATGGGGAGAAAGTACAAGATTGGGATAGCCGTGCATTTGTAAGGGATGATCCTCGTTTTCTCAAGTATCTCAAGAAATGTTACCTTGTTAGCAAGTGGAAAAAGTCATGTCTCAACCTTCTTATGAGCACTACTCGACGACGACGACGAGTTTCTTATACAAATTCCCATATTAAAAAAGAAGATAAATCTAGTTTCCCTACCAGTGGGGTGCCGTTCTTGGTTGCCTTTCATAAAGTATATGCGTTTCTTATGGATACGACGACAAGGAAGGACATGGAATATGCAGCTCAAGAAAGAAAGGGGTGAAGAAAGAAAGGAGCGAGCACGAAACTGTAATAAGTTGTTGAAGGGCACCCGAAATGAATGGGGTTGGACCTCTTGGTCGTCGTCGTTGTCGCCGTGGGAGAAACTTCATAAGATCATGAGCAATTTTTCCAACTTTTTGTACGCCGAAGACATTATTACTCGGAATTACAAGTTGTCAGCTGTCACCAGAGAGGGGGAGGGGGTGAGGGGGTGGGTTGAGATGCAACTGCAAATGTGTGAGGGGGTTGAGGTGCAGGTTACAATGTGTTTCAAATGGCGAACGGGTGTGTGCAACTTGATTGAAAAAGCAGGAGAAATATCGGTGTAAAGGGGTTGGTTTCTCCTGAAGTTTCTGGAAATGCAATAAGTATTGAAAGTGTGAAGATGGATTAGTCAGCACACATGGAGCCTGTAATAGTCGAAACGGTCTTGAAACAACAGGGAACGAATATCAACAGTTTCGAAAGAATCCCAAAGGGTCACAGAAAAATGCAGCGGTTTGTATTCAGGCTGCGCTGCAAACAGTCATAAGCTGAAATGGACCTCCAACTTGACAACTTTGGACTCGTACTGCAAGTACCAGGATCGAAGTTCAAATGGCAAAAATAACAAGGTCCAGTCCAAAAGCGCGTGTACTTTGAAATTGGGTTCAAAGTAAGAGTCAAGTGCGAATAAGACGTGATTGTTTTTCATCTTGTTTCCTTGCTGTTGCTATATTTCTAAGGTCGCAGCGTCAGCAGAAAATGCACAGTAGAAATGAAGACTTCTGTCCAGCGAAGAAAGTTCTTCGTATCCTCAGGCAGGACAAAAGGCAACGTTTGAAATGTCTTACTACTGTTGCTGAAGAAAATTTTAATTTTCCGTTGGCTGATTTTATTGCTCATAGCGGTTAGATTCCTACTGCCAGCCCTTGCTGATTTGATACAGCTTCGGACTTGAGGCGAAAGATTTGTGTACATGAAACGATATAAACATAACCTTGTATGTCTTGATCTTCTTATTTATACAAGAATATATTTACAACATCCACAAGACACACGCACACACAGACGGACTGCGTTCTCTCTCCTTCCTTGTCTCTCCTTTTTGTTTGTATATGCTCGCCATAAACAAATGGCCGAATCGAGCAAGATAAGAATAAAAACAATAAAAAATCCCATCTGGCAAGGGCGGGAAATATGGGCGCGGGAAGAGTAATGATTCCGAATGTTGTTCCTCTTCTATGATCAAAGTTGTATTGTTAAACATTTGTGATTTGGCCGCCGATTCCCCTGCGAGCTATTCTTTGTGAATGCTTTTCTACGTTTTCAATTTCGGGAGCGAGCGACTTCACCAGAGGTATTCAGCTGTTGGTGGCGAGGGTGGAAATGGAAGAGTTGGAACGGTATAATTTCTCCCCGCCCCTTTGAATCCAATGAGGCTTTGATTCCGAACCCTCCCCTCGAAGAATACACGGTTACATAATTCACCGGTGACGATCATTGATTTTTTCATTTTTTTGAGCGCGCTATTATTTCGCATTCAAGGGTGACGGAAGAAAAATGTCTGGTGCAATGTGCGGGAATGGGGCAATGCCAAAGGAGGCTTTCTATTAAAATGTCCCTCGAGTCTTGCATCTGAAGGGAGGGAAAGAGTGTGTGGAGGAAGTGATTTCCTATTTAGAAGAGAGGCTCTTGAAATAGCGTTGAAATGCCGTTGAAGAGGGTGCAACAGCAGCACTTGGCACTTGGACCGACGAAATCCAAGGAATAATCTTTTGAAACAGTGTCGACGATGAGGCAGGAAAAGAAAGCAAGGACAAGAAAGTGTTAAACTTGTATAGTTGTCATGGAAAGGAACAGCTGTGCTTTTGTCTCCATTTAACACCACCACAGCCAGCCATGAAGCCTTCTGTACGACAAGGCTTTGTGGAAACAATGAACAAAGTTTACATTCGGGATGTATGCAGAGACTGGAGAAAGTGAGGATGATGATGATGATGTGCTTTATGCAACATTCAAGTGGCTTGTTGTATGTGGTGGCTTTGAAAAACAAGGGAAATTTTGTAACGCCTCCGTCGCCGACTTGAGAGCCTCAGACAGAGTTCGGAGAGAGAAACTTTTAAGAAGGCATGAATCCTAAATACCTCTTTAAGCCCGTTACATAAAAGCCAAAAGGATGGCGGGAAAGTGTTACAGAGAAGAAGTGAGATACGCCGCGGAGATATGTGCATGAAACGGATGCTGTTGTTTGCTATTTTGACTTTGGCAACGCAGTTTTGCGTTAGTTGGCAAAGTAGCAGAAGAGATTTATTTGAACAAGAAGCTCATGATAAGTGGGTTGATGTTGTTGGTGGCTGTCAATTACAAATTTGTGAGTTACTTAAAGCTACGGCTGAGGAGTAGGTGCATGTTTGAATTAATAGGAGCGCAGATGAAAAGTGACAGATGACAAGAGGTGCAGATGCAGAAAGTTGGGATTTCAAAATTGTTGATGAGAGCTTTAGAACTAGAGCCGCTGCTGCATACAGGTGAAGATCAAGTTGTGTGTACTGATGATTTGTGCAATGTTCAAATGTTATAACAAACGAGATTGCACGAGAGGGAAGGAAGAACCCCAAGGCAACTTGTGTGGGCTATGCGGCAGATTACAGTCTACTATAAACTAAACGAAGAGAAAATAATTTTTGCGGCTAATGTATACAGTAAGGAAGACGGGGGATTTGGGAAACTTTTTCTCCTTCCTGATCAAGTTAGCTCGGTGGGGAACTAATTCCAGTTACGATGATGATGATGACGAACAAGTTGCTTGCTATGAGCCTGGAGCTAGGAACAAGTTTGTCGTGTTTACTGGAATTTTGTGGAGTCTACTGTACTGAAAAAGGCAGTCGGTCGGTCGTCTTCTTCTGCTCTGCTTGCCATTTCCAGAAACTGCTTTGAAAATTAATAGGACTGACCTAGGCGATCAAGTTCGCAAAATACATCTCAACCAACCAACGCTTGCTTAAACAAGTAGAGACTTGTGGACTTACCGGCGTTTCCGTTGTACTGAATTTCCTGGTTGTCCTCTCGGCGCCACATGACGTAAGGTTCCGGGTATCCCTTGGCCTTGCAATGAAGTGTGACGTTGGAGCCTTCTTTAGCGACAATGTCCATGCTGGTGTCTGCGTCAATGATTTGTGGCGGTACTGCAAAAAATCAGCAAATTTTATTTTTGCTCGCAAAATACTTTGTCTAGCTTCAAGGACAAGCTGAGCGTTGACTTTCAAGGATAAAAATTCCTAAAACCGCCACACTGTAAAAAACTATACTTCCGAGCGAGATCGAAATGGAATCTAAACTGTATATTCAAGTATACGATTTGGAACAATAAAAACAAAGTGTAACTTTGTGAGTGAAACTGAAGGGAACTCACGCACTCGTACAAGGGATTTCGATCTTTGTAAAATCAACTACACAACATAGCTTTTGAGACACAATTTGGGGTTGGCCATTTCCTCCCCCATTTGAATAGCCATTGAATGGCCGTCATAAAGTTTAGTGTAAGAAAGTATAAAATAGAAGAAGCCCGGAGTCTGGGGTGGAAAAAAAGCGTCAGAGATACACACAAGATACGCTTGATTCTTGGGATGATACCCGAGGATGTTATCATAACTAAAAGAGCCATGGCATTCATGAATATGAAGAAGGATCGTCGCCGTCCAAGTGTCTGCAGTCTGCTGAGCAGCCTCTTCGAAGACGCCTCTTGCTGCACTTCAGCTTTCCAAGAGGATCCGCGTAATTTCACAAGACAAAACAAGACGTTAGAGGGTGTGGGGGGAGATTGAATGTTTGCTGACTGCATAAGAAAGAGAAAGAATGGACAATATATAGCTGGAGAAAGCCTAGGCTTTTTGGCTGGGTCAGGGGGTGAGGGCGGAGGATGATTCAGATGCACAAGTAGTTTCATCCCGGAAGCTATACAATCTACCAGGCTAGTATCGTGTACAAAAAGAAGAGAATAAAATACGCGAGAATGTTGCTGATACGGATGAATTGACAAGGGGAAAGGAGCCAAAGTTACGGCATTACTCCATGTTTTACAAAAGCCCAAAAGTGTATAACTGAAGACGAAGAAGAAGAAGAGAAAATTTGTCAATGGTTGAATGAATCCGACAGCGTGTTTACTACAGGCGGGATGAGGAGATAGAGACCAAACATTCAATTAATGACGGCGGGCAAACATAACTTTATAAGGACCCAAAAGAAGATGATTTTGTCTTTAGGAGGAGGGAGAGCTGAGAATGTTTGTTACTGAATTGTGGGCTTCTGGAATGAAGACCCTGGATTTTTATCGGAGGAGAATCTTGAAGTAAAAGTTTTGGGACATGAAGCTGGTGCTGTAGGGGGAAGGCTAAATGAAGATGCCCGGGAATCATAAACCCGGTGGAAATAAGAGGAGCACCGCGGTTAATAAATTCATGGTACACAAGAAGAAGTTGAAGTTGAAGCTTATACCACAGGCTGAGGACGGAAAAGAATTAAGTAGCGAGACGTACAGGGCGGAATACTAACGAGGAGTTTGTTTTGTATATTATTCGCGTCGCCGCCACTACACGGCTCTCAGGGAAATGAGGGAAAGTTTTATACAGACACAGGCTCCATGTTTCTCTCGTCTTTACGACCAGCTCCTCCAGGGACAATTATAATCATCGTCATGAGGTGAGCAAACATAAACAGGGAAATAATAAAAGACAAATTCACTCACCGACAACCTCCAAGTATCCCATGAGGCTGCAATTAAAGTTGATTCACTTAATCAGACAAAGCTTGTTTAAATACATGTTCTTGATTTTAGTAGCAAGCGGGTTTTTTTCTTTATGTACCTTCTCATAGGGTCCGTGTTGATCTGACACATGTACCAACCGCGATCGGCTTCGTGAGTGGTGCGTATCTGGAAGAGATTGAATTTCATTACCGTTACATACATTTGACATTATATAACGTCACGTCGGTCAGGAATACTTGAAGAGATCCTGCCCGCCAAACGTCAAAAAGTCATAAAAATTTCAAAGAGACAAGTCCAAAAGACAATAAGACAGCCGTACAGGAAGGAACCATCCAAAGAATTCAGTTAGAATGAAAAGTTGATAATGATAAACTTTATTTGTGCCCAAAGTTTTCGTGTGGAAATGATGATTGAAGACAATTTCTCACACCTGGTTTGGCTCATAAAAATTTCCCAAGAATTTGTTTCCCCCATCCAAGAACAACATGTTGGACGCGGGTAGGAGGAATCGACTTTTGGACGAAAAGTTAATGTGTGCAAGTTTTATGAGGAGAGGAAATAGAAAAAGTTTAAACATTGTCCCACTCTTATCCAACTAAGACAATTCTCTTAGAATAGTAGAAAATGACTTGAAAAGTTTCCGCGCTTAAAAACATAGGCAGGTGTGGACAGAATTGATGAGGAGAAAGGTGAAAGGCTGTGCCAGTTTTCGTGTGGGTCAGTCAATAACTTATGTTGTCGACAGCATCGCCTTTCCGTTACTACAAGAGTTGACTTTGATGGGTGAGTGAAAAATTCAAGAGTGCAAACTTTTTTTCTCAATAGGTGGACCAGTTTCAGTCGCAGTTTGATCAAACTGCGAGAAAGTTATTATGGCCAAAATAGCCAGAGCCAATATATAGACTATATATTGAATTGCGTCTCTACACTTTTCTGCTAGTTAAGGCATTGAATTGGGGGACGGGAAGAAGAGAAAAAAAGAATTGTGCATGAGAGCTTAAGAGAAGAAATGTGGCCATTAAAGTGATGGGAATGGGGCACTGGGGAGGGTGTTTCGTAAAAGGGGTTCAGCAGAAGGGGGTGGGGGTGTTGGGGGGACACAAGTTTTTTATGTTGCGTAACTCGGCCCCGCAGTCCACATACATCACCTTTCCCCCTTGGTTCACATTCATCTTTTGGAGACAATGCTTCTTGGTCCGTGTAAATGGCTGTGAACAAGGTGGTGGCGGCACGGATTGAAATCCAGAGGAAATCGCCCAAAAGAGTTGAGCATCTTTTATAGCGGGTAATTCGATTAAAGGAAAGTAAACATTAGATGAGGAGGGGGATCTGGGCCGCCATGGCTTTGGCACTTTGACAGCAGCAACGGAAATAAGAGCTCAGTGTGTGTGTGTACTGTTTATATATGTTGGAATTGGCCCAATATTTTTACACATTAACAGTTAACGGAGACGACCGATGAAATTGAGATTCCAAGTGTTGGACTCTAGAAATGCGTAAAGGTGAAAAATCCGGGCTTTTTTTATCGCCGGGGGTAGGAAATGCAAAAACTATATTCTTGGCCATGAAATTAATAAAAAAGGTGAATTAATTAATGGATGAAATTTACCTGTAGAAACCAGGAGCGCGAGTCGCTGTGGGAAAGCGTGATACGCGGGTTACGCGTTATTACACCTTCGTGAATTGTAAGAATTGTTTGGGTGTCCACTCGTACCCAGGCCACCTGAAAGACAAAACGAGGCATTAATTATTAATAATTATTAATCAAGGTGTTTGTTAATTGGCGGGAAAATTGGAGACAAAGGGTATTTTGTTTTTCTGGGGCTTTGTTTTTCAGACGAAGGGCTAAAAATCCAATGAAGAAATGAGGACAAAAGAGCGAATAAAGTTGGAAATTACAGATCTAGGAATCGAGGCGAAAAGTGACGTTGATTGAGACAAAAGAGAATCAAAAATACAAATATAAGAGACTATGAAAGAGAGCGACAGGCCACTTGAAAAGTCTGGGAAAAGTTGGAGGGAGAAAGGTGACAATTTGTAAAGCGGTAAAAGTGGTGCAATTTGTCACGAAAAGTGCAATTTAAATGAGCTGATGGAGTGAGAAAAAGTGGAGAAAGTTTCGTCGTTTCGAGGGCTCTCTCCTGGTGTTTTTATAATCTTGTCATATAATAATAATCATATTTCCTTCGTGCTCTATCCAGCGAAGGGTGAGGGAAGGTGTGAATTTTTCATTTGTAGGGAAAGCATAGAGGAATAAGATGGAGAAGAAGGTGGTTGTTGTCGCTCCTTTTTGGCTGCAGAGATCGATATTAATTGTGGGCTATTTGTCACGCCGGGCATAATAATAATATGAGAGGAAGAAGAGCGTGTGATTCTGCAGTGTGACGACGTTGAAGGTAAAGTTCCGAAGGCTTGGATGGACGAAGGTTCTGAGAAAAAGACGCAAAGTGCGGCGGCAAAAGAAGAAAAATCACAGAGGTTCTCTTTGGTGTCAGGAAAAAGATTTTAATAAAAGTTGGCTCATTCTTTATAGTTATATATATGGAACGGGGTGAAGTTGTCTTTTTTTCGAGGACACAAGTTTGCGGTAGACAGGTGCGTGCGTCCTGTTTTTGGCTGAAGACAGAAGTGTCTGTGGTTCTGGTGGTCAAGTTAGTTAGTTGGTGGAGAGATGAAAAATGTTACCTTGTAACTCCTGAGATTATCGACGACACAAGGCAACAAGGCATCCTTGCCAATGGTAACGGTCACGTTGGGAATGGGTTGAGAGAACCTGGGAAGAGACGATTCTGCAACAGAGGGGATAAACCATGAAATGAGATTAGAGACCGATGACGATGAGAAAAAGGAGGCGTTAGTTGAATGCGGTGCATTTTCGGTAAACACCACATAAGCAGGGTGGATCAACATCCGGAGGGTGTT
>JAQGBJ010002737.1:0-15223 GCA_034698345.1 Sphaeridia pumilis
AATGGCAACTTGCGGATCAACAATTCAGTCGACTTCTGGTAGCGACGAATTTCTCGAAGAGCTACAGTACCGGGCCTGCAATAGACATATTGAAATTAACACTAACGGCCAGGTTCCTCATACATCTAAATAGTCTTCAAATTCTTACCTGTAACGATGGGGTTTCTTGACACCTCCGGTGGAGGGTGCACTCTTACGGGCAGCTTTGGTGGCGAGCTGCTTGCGAGGAGCTTTTCCTCCGGTAGATTTACGAGCAGTTTGTTTGGTACGAGCCATGTTTCCTGATGCTTCAAAGCAATGTAGTCAAATTCAAGCTGTAAAGCGAAAATCAAAATTGATTAGAACAGAAATGACACACACTTGAACTTGCACTTTCAGCTCAATTTCGTAATCCTTCGATAACAGTCTTCAATTTCATTCATATCGCTCAATTTCAAACTTCTATCAACAACCCTAACGAGTGCTTTAAAACTAACTGCGTAATTTCAAAAATTCACTGGTTTTAAATTGCTAGCACCTAATAAAAATGTCCTCGTATCTATCTAACCTTACCTCGAGATGATTAACGATTAAATTCGTACAAGCCTGAACTTTAAATTTTTGTTGTTAAACACTCTCCACTTGAAGCCTAGACAGCACAACCAGCACGTTCAACCGGTAACCTTCAACTGATAACAAAACTAGAGCAAACGTATAAGATGCTGCGATTCCCGCTTTCGGCGTAAAACGTTATTACAACTGAACCGCACTGCCGCTATCACTCGAATATTACCACCACAATTTTTTGCCGCTCAATTATCTCCGCCCCTCCCCCCTACGGAAAACATCCAGCGCTTCTAAATCATCATGACTCACGTAGACCACCATGCTTATGCTACAGAATTGCATGATTTCGTGCATACCTAGCCCAGTGAATAATAAGACACGTACAGGAATATGCGTGAACGCACCGCAACGGCATCCTACGATTTGATATTTCAGCCTTGCCTACCCCCTTCCTATCACACACACAACCAACAAACGAGTCGCCGTCTCCTTCTGTATCCTTGCCCATACAAAAAATCCAAGAGGAAAATGCATCAGATTCTCGTCAAATTTCTTGCACACTAAAACACTGAATTTTGGCAAATTTCACGTAAACTTTTCGCTAAAAATCTCTCAACGTATTCAACGATAGCTTATTTCAACAATTACGATAAATTCTTACCTTAAATTTTCAAAAAGTCCAGGAATTTTCACAAAATTTTGACACGAAATGATGCAGTTGTCTCACTCGGCGCAAATCGTAACAGACAATACCAAAGAGAGAGAGAAGAGAGGGAGAATCCAAGAGAGTGGAAAACCAACAGGAGCAAATTCAGCCCTCTCGCATTGAGATTCCCTTCCCTCTCTCTCGTCACAATTAATGTCCGTAACCCTCACCACCCCTTTTCCTCTCCTTTAATCCCATGCAAGTTTCTCTCATCTCTGCCCCCCGCCTCGCGCACCAACCCCGCTCAGCACAGGTGAAATAGTGCAATCCCCTTACGTCACGCATCCTTCCTCCTGATTGGTAGAAATAAGCTCTTCTCTCATTGGTCCGCGCCAAACGTGAACAACTCTCCACTGCACGTTTCTTCCTGCTTTGTTCCATACGTTCCGTCTCGTCTTTATCAACACCATTTACCACTTGCAGCCATCTTGATGCCGCCAACACACGACTTGAAGCGTTTGTTTACAAACCAAACTCACTCGTCTGCTCCTTGTTTACGGTCGACGGCAAGAAACCGCGTTCTCAATGATTCCATGCGATTCTTCGCGCCTCTGGCAAAAAAGCCGCCGCAGCCGCCAAGTGATCGCCATTACAAACGCCATATTCCACATGTCATGATCAAATGCCAAACAATTATAACGTTCCGGATGACACTCGAAATCACGCGGGTAAAGACGCTCATGTACTTGTTAAACGTTGTAACGTTTATTCATCTACTCAAATAAATAAATATGTTTGTCTTAAAAGTCAAATCTTCATTTACGCCTCTTTGTAATTATGAATTAATAACTTTACGGTAGCATGTCTCTCTCTCTCTATCAGAATTATTCATCAAGTACCTGCGTTAGTAGTCATTAGCCTACACTGTTTAAGCATGCAGATCGCAACAGCCAGTACACCTTCTTCTCATCAATAACTAACAAACATTGAACATAGCAACTCACTTCAACATTAATCAACCTAACAACAATCACGTTTACAAATTTGCAAATGTAAAATCTGTATTATTATCCAAAATAAAGTATGTTTCACACTTAATGTCACTCACCATCACCAAATGGTTATCAAACTGCTTTTCGCGGCTCCCAACCGCATATAATTACTCAATACAAATATTAGCTCGCTTCCCTTTTCAGGTATCATCGTACGAGCAGTTTACAAAATATTGCGACTAACAATAGTCCATATGTGCAACTTTGTCGGTAACATCGACAAAATTATAAATGTAAGGCCAAAGCCAGCTCTCACCCTCACTGGAAAGCGCTACCTTGATTCTTTTTCACAATACATCAAAGCGCTATCAATCAAAGGTTACTAATTGTAATTGCTCAACAAGCAATACATGCTTTCACAGAAAGTCTTTAGGAAAGCTAGCCGGTAATTTCCAAAATCAAAAAGCTCTCTCTCTCTCATTAATGTCTGTAGCAAGGTAAAGCTAAACAGCTTCGCTGCTCCTTCTTTAGTTGACTATGAATCAATTGTATCATCATTTTTTATCATTGCACTAATGTTACACAAAGTTGCCGAGTCTTCCACATCGGCCGCTCAACTATCCAGCTGCTAACTCTTTTCAAATTAAACATTTTAACAAGCATAAAAACCATCTCTTTCTGATTACTACATCTCTTCTCAGGGAGCCTTATTCAAAAGAGCAACAGAGTTTAGCGAAACCAATTACTACAGGCAAAATATTAATACAAAATCCCTAATTTAATTACGTTACAGAATATTGGGGCATTGCCACCTCTACTACTGCAACAACAAAATAAAGTCATTTAACTTTATAATACAATCTTATACTTTCTACTAATCTGAAGCAGTTTTCGCATTCTTACGGTTGGTGATTACTTGCCGACACAAAGGACAACACAGAACATGTGGGGCACAAACTTCACATAGCACTTGATGGTCACAGGGAACAAGCACTATTGTCCGTGGTCGATCTATGAAATATAAGAATTAACAGTAAATATCTGCAGCTAAGCTCATGTGATGTAACAAATAGCCATCAGCAGCATCTTACCTTTATTTTTGCAAGCCAAACAAGGATATAGTGCTGATTCTTTAGACTTGAAAGTTTTCAGCGCATTTCCGACTGCTTCAGCTTGCTTTTCGTAGCAATAAAGCAACTGCTTTAGTTTTTGTTCTGACATGTACGCGATGTCCTGTCGGTTCAGAACATTGATAACAGTTTGGTTATTCTGAAGAGATCCATTGACGGTGCCGATGGGTCCCGGCCCGTTACCACTACTTCCGTTCCCTATAGGTAATCCAGTTCCATTCGAAGGTCCAGTAACCCCCACACTTCCAATAACGGGATTGTTTAAAGATAAAGAATTTCCGGCAAGAGCTCCATTCAGTCCGCCCCCTATAGATCCTCTTGGTGACATAGTGGTACTTTGACGAGGTGAAAAATCAAAAAATGGAGCTGCTGGGTTATTAGACAAATCTCCGGCCTGCAATCAGAGCACAAATCGTTAGAATCTGCATAAAAGGAATGAAGTAAGTAATAAACTTTTGTTAGACAATTTACTTGGTCTAAATCATTTTTCCCACCAAAGGGATTATAGCCTCCTAGATGGTTACTAGTCATGGGTGATCCACTTGGAAATCGTTCCCTGGAGTATTGGAATCCAGGAGCGCTAGGAATGCTTACAGGTTTGGATCCTAAGAATAGCAAGCCGATAAATCACTGCCCGAAGTTGTAACCCTTACAAGTGTTTTTGTGGATATATTACCGGAGGTCAAAGGAATATCTGATGTGCTACTGAAGGCATCGCCATCGTTCTCCTTTTCCTTCTCGGTATTCGGAGAATCGTTTCGACTAAGATCATCTCGTCCACCTGAGAAGATAACCCAATATATGAAACGCCAGAAAGTCAACTACGAATTACATTTTTACCAGATACTCACCTGCACTTGTCGCGAACAGTCTATAGTTTCCACCAGCTATATTATCCAAGTTTTGCATCATAGATCCCAGATCGAAGCCTACCCCACTTTGATTACTTCTTCCGAAAGAGCTTCCAGGATGGCTTCCAATTGCACCGCTGCCACTTGCAAATGATTGCATTCCGTTAAGTAGAGGATCATCTACAGATTTTCTATCTTCGAGAAACTTTCCTCCTAAATTTGTACTTCCTTGTTGCGGCCCACTAGTTCCAAAGCCAGACGCTGCATTACTGTAGGTGGATACTGCTTTAGCAAAACTTGGTCTATTGAAACTTCCTATCGTTAGACCAGAAGATGATGAGACTGAATTTCCTCCGGGTAATCCGACAGAATTATTCGTATGCGAAGAATGGTAATAATCTGAAGTGGCTTCTGTAAATAGCAAAATACGTTTTCACAATTCTGTAAACCTATAAACATTAAACATTGAAGCAGCTAACCATTTATGATGTTATTGTTTAGATAAGTTTCCGATTTTGGTAGACTGCTTGAAGCACTGTTCATTCCGGGCAAAGCATTAGACAAGATCTCCGCCAAGTTTGTATCGGATGGCAAGATTCGATTTATTGCCATCTCACGGTCAGCATGTGCAAAAGCACAGAAAGGTCCTCTTGGGCATGTCAGATTGGAAAACACGTCGTGGCACTACAAAGATTTGACGTATAACAGTTTAGTTTAAAACCCACTCATTAATTCCAGTAAAAGCAAAACTTTCACACTTTTTTACCTTAGAGGATTTGTAAATCTCAGGATGAAACTGTTGCTCAGTGCGAGTGTGACAATAATGACAATTATCTCCATCGTCGCATTCCTTCGGCTCTCCCCAATCGTCACCATGTTTTACATTAGGACACGGAGTAGATCGGTACTTGAATTCTTTAGGAGAACGTCTTCGGTCCCTGGCATTATGGTATTGGGGACACGCGTATCCTTTCTGACATAATCTTAACTTTTGGCATTTTTCAGTTTTGTATTTCACCAGAACGTAATTCGCATCTAGAAAAAAGGCAAATATCAAACATCACTCATCAAAACCTAACTTTTGACTTCAGACAACCCTTCAGCTCTCCCATTCGCTTTACCTTGCCACTTTGGATCATCAACAGTAAGGCTACGTTCTTTATCCAGCAGATTCGGCCCTTGAAGAGTCGCCTCTTCAGTTATATCCTGGTTCTGAAAAAAGATCAAATTGCGCATCATAACAGGGTCTACTAAACAAGGAACAATGTTGTACTGTAATGCTTACATCCGTAAATCGAACGTCATAAACCGGTGGTCGTTTGTCTTGTTCACCGTGGGCAAAAGCACAATGAGCTCCATTCTTGATACAACATCCTCGACTATCCGTTTCGTAAACACACATACAAGTCTTGAAATATCTTAGGTGGTACCGTCTTTCCGTATCACCTGCTGTACGGTGCAAGAACTGGCAACTGCAACAGGACATTACATTTTAGCTGGGTTCAAAATAGCTTTTCAGAAACGAAAATCAAAAATCAACTTACTCATCGCCATCAGGGCAAGTTCCAGCAGTTTCATCATACTTTTTACAATATTCATCCGGTGAATAATTGAAAGTCCCATCCCGTTTCCTGATCGGTCTTCTTCTTCGTTGATTAGGAAAATGCCAATTGAAACACGCAAAAGGTCGGTGCTGCGTGCATTTATGCTCAGGGAACAGCGGACATCTTTCCACTCGGAATTCCTTCAGATACCTGGAAAATGAAACCAGCAAACAATTAGTGATTGAGCAGGGTTAGATCCATTTGGATTTGTTTCACAACCCGAATAACACCACGCGAAATAACCGAAATAAATCAAGATCTATTATTTTTGATTGACAGCTCTCAAGTCTGCATTCAATATTGGCAGAAATCATTTCAAATCTTCGAAACCAGAAAGGATCTTCAAATCGCACTGAAGCACTTGCCGCTTGCTGACAGCCACCACACAAAGGTCAAATAACAGTTTGTCAAATTGCTGCGAATGGGTCAGCAAAACTGGATCCATCTCTGACAGTTCTCTTTCTAACTGTAGCAGCAATTAGTTGACTAATTGCAGATACCGGACAAATTGGAGTCCGTTTATGGATGTAAATTTTTGCCTCGAAAGTATCCCTCCGACAAGATGACACTTGCCGATCGCTGTCTCATTCCCGTCAACCAACCCAAGCGAAATTCAACACAATTTCAAAATACCAAGATGACCGTCGTCAACCTAAAAGTTGAAGCTATGAATTTGTCACAATAATTTTTGTTGACATACCTGTAATGGTTGGGTTTCTCCGGCGAAGGAGTCGCCAGGACCTGAGCCTTTGTTTCTGATGGCATTAGGAACGTCGGATGTTATTTGCACATTAACTAATACTTGAATGTCACGACTTTTCAGATTGGCAGTTCATAGGGTTATTTAATTTTCGCAATTTTGTCACTTGTTGGCGATTTGTGGAGTCAATCACATTTTCAGTGGGTAACAAAGAGTAGACTTGATTTATAGACACAAGTCGAAGGAAAACACAGTTTTGATTAATGTTTGCTGATTCTTTGTAGTATTGAATGTGCCGTAGTCGCTTACTATTAAATATTCTTCGAATTCTGTCTTGTTTCCATCGGCAGAGTCCGTCATTAAAGCTGTGTGGCGATCAGAAACTGCGTATGTACTCGTCCGCTTTGCAAAACAGTAACGTACATACGGCTGTCGTGCATACGGCCTGGCTATACTCGCCGCGCTATAGTCTAATTCACTCAGCTTCCCCTATTCTGCATACGTTACAGCCATGACCATAGACATTCCAACTTTGTTGATGTATCCATCCATCCAAATAACGCGCTACGCTCCTGCTTCTGCTGTTACTCTATGCATCGCATCTCTCTCATTCCGCCACCGACGCAACAAAACTCCAAAGGCAAATTACATGTCCTCTTCTTCTTCCTTCATTATGCACGATACATTCGATAACAGACTTTTTGCTTCCGTTACTCTGTATTTACTGCCTTTCTTCACAACAATATAGCCACATCATCTGCGTATCAAAACATTTCTCTTCTCTCTCTCGTTGACCCACAACAACACAAAGAACCGCAAAAGAACCTTCAACCTGTAAATACATCGTTTCCATTTCCGCACGTTTCCCCTATTCATTTCAACTGTTTTTATGAAACTTGACGACAAGTTCCCATTTTTGCAAACGCTGGCGCTCAATATGGTCGTTTACGAAACACGCTGCAGATCAGATCAGGTCGCAAGCCGACGTTCAGATATATGCATCATCATCATGGAACTCAACACAGGTGTTGACAAAATTTCGAGCGAATATGCCATTTCTGGCCAAATGAGGTCACTCGTATTTATAGAGGACCGAACATTCAGACTCCAACAGTTAGCCAACAAGATTCAGAACGATTCCTCATTCAGTCAGCTCAACTTTGAGGCCACCAGGTGTTTTAATCGAAATGTCAAAACGATATCTTACACGTCGTTTCGGCAAACACCACTGTCTTATCCTCTAAACGTTCGTCCAGCTACTGATTAGCAGCTGAGTCAGCGCCAGCGCTCGAGGCAGGGTCAAACTATGAAGAATCAAACCGGAAAATACCAACGTTGTAGGTCAGAGGATGATGTACCGTTTTGTCCATTGCCAATAAAACCCAAATGAGATATAAAACGTTGCCTTTCAAGATCAAACAATTGTTATATGTCTGCTCCCTACAAAATAAAATGTTTTTCCCCGAAACAAAGCCGAAGGTCAGTTCAAATTTTGGCAATCCTGGAGGACGCAAAGTACGTAAACGCTCCCAACGCCTTGTCGTTTCACTTTACATCAACCTGTCCAATCCAATAAGGATTGTGTTTGTTTTCGATAATTAAAGGACACTTGCAGGGTTAATGGTGCTGATGCTTGCCTTTGTTGTTGGTCTCTTTTGCGGAAAACACTCTTACTATATTAGCAACAATTGGACTTGACCACACACGCAATCATCTCACTGGCATCTGATCATCTCTGATGTAATGGCAATGAGAATCAAGGTGTATCGCATTGTATCATTCCAATCTGCTGTCCATTTCCTCTGCATGTCAATCAAGGGTAAACCCCACAAAACCAAAAAACATCAACTTAATTGCTTAATGTCCACCACTTCCTCCGTTCCACCGTCTGCTGCAACTAACGGGACCTCTCCAATTTCCATTTCGTTTACACGCTCAATGTCATTTTTACAAAGCTTGATCATATAAAAATGCACGCTACCTTTTAACGTTTCACTTTGTTTTAGGCAGCTCTCAGCGGGTCACTGATTTCTGTGTCCAATTTCAATTTTTGTGTGATCAAGCTATAAGTCTATCAGCTCTATGATGAACCAGTTTCAAATTCTTGTAATTTTAGCCATTGTGGCTGCTGTTTGTGCAATGCCACAAAGAACGCGAGGTAGTTCAGGTGAGACTAATCTTTTTAGTTTGCAACAAAGTTGCTCTTCCGGACGGTATAACTGAAACTTATATTTCCCGAAATAGGAGACTGCGCTTTTGGCAAAGAGTACTATGACGGCTGCAACCACTGCATCTGCCATGGAAATTCAGGATCAACTTGTACCCGACTCTCATCCTGCACGACCACCACAAAATCACCAGTTGTTGTCGATGTCATCCGTGGAGATAGAACACGTCCTTTTTCAAGAAGTAAGAGTTTTAAAATTTATCCTAGAATATTTTCCTCTATCCCTCACTAACTTGCAAAACTTTGCAGGATCTTGTCCTCGAGGCGATGAGTACATGGAAGACTGCAATATTTGCACCTGTCACGGAGACCAGGGCTATATTTGCACAAAAAAAGAATGCTACAATTCCCGCCCCTCATCATCCGGTTCAAACTCTGGTGTCGTGCCCGTTATCAAAGGAGTCGGATCAAGCACTACGTATCAGAACAACAAGAAACAAGGCAGCAAACAGTCCGAAAGTATGTTCATGAGCTTATAAAGGAGCTTTTGTGAGCCTGAATCGGTTGAACATTTGGGATTTTTATATTTGCAGATAACTGCATTGTTGGTCATCAGTACAACAGAGGCTGCGATGTCTGCACCTGTTTCGGAGAGTACTTTGGCTATCGATGCACCAAGTCCCCCAAATGTGACGTCGAATACATCACTCAAGGTCTCGCTGACGCCGAGAAAGGAAGTGACACCCGCGGCACTGGAAGCAACTCTGACAGTTAGTTATTTCGTTGCAGTTTAGTTTTTGATCTGTAAAATCTCTAACGAATGATAATATTTTCTAGACAAATGCACCAGAGGCAACAATTACGCTGATGGTCGATTCTACTGCATTTGTCGCAAGGACCGAAAGGGCTATGTTTGCACCGATATGGCGAGAGAATAAGAGCTTGACAAATTACATGAACAACAAAATTATATATTTATATCAAGTAGTTATCCCTGATTGTCATTGACTCATATATTTATATACATCAACTTTTGTACTCATTTAATTTGAACAGCTTAACTTACAGTTTCTAAATAAAACATCTTTGGGATTCGGTATAAGCAAGCAGCTCTATTGCACTGAAAAACTTTTGAAATTTGAACATTCAATAATGGTCCTCAGGATTTAAGGCTTTCGTAAAGATTAAAAGATTCATTTGATTTATATCAGCCAAATTGAAAGATAGTTGAAGTAACCACCTTGTAAATTTCCCTGTGTTGTTGTGACATTTGTCTGCAGCGCTTTCATCGAAAATTTAGCAGCTCCCAATTCCTAATGACTGTCACTTATTGTCTCACCTCACTCGGTAATCCACATTCATTAACTCCAACATTCAGGTCACGTGTTCCATGAAGGCGCACACTTCTGAACCGTAAATACAACTTCAGAATAATTCAAGACTAGGAAACTCTTATAATTTGCTATTTGCTACCTCTTAAATAATTGTACATTTCATTATGTTACAGCACCATCAAAAAGACGCACAGTCTCCTATTATCTGCTTCCCTGAACTGCAGAACTGTTTTCCAAGACTTCGACACAACCTCCCTTTTCAGAATCTTTAGATTTTTGGCTCTTGAAAAAGTTCCAAGACTGAACGTCACTGGATCCGAAAAATAGGAAGGTGACAACATCCACAAAGTAGATTCCTGCTGCTGTGAAGAATACCAGTTGCCACCGGAACAGAGAAGACTGCCGAAGAAACAAAACGTTATCTTTCAGACACAACGCATCGTGAATTTTGAATCAGTTTCTCGTAATTAAACTTACGTTGTTTTTCGTCAGATATCCAGCCAAAGCTGGAGCAGCAAAACCGGTGAGGTTGGCAAAAGTGTTGGTGATTCCCATGAGAACTCCAGCATAGTTTGGCGAAATATCAACATGATTCACAACGTATCCGCCATATACAATTCCATTGATGCCGACTCCAATAGTCAGAAGGGCAACAGTCAGGAGTCTGTCACAGCCAGAATATGAAGCTCCAATCAATAAAATGGCTGGTCCCAGTTGAGCTACCAAATAAAAAAGAAAAATATTAGCCTCCAATTTGACCCTTTTCAATAATCAGCTTTGATTCATACACTTACATAATGTCTGACAGATTTTACGAACTGCAAGAGTCTTCAAAATTCCTCTCTCAATCATCCAATCGGCAAACTGGCAAGAGACAATCGAAATAGCCCACATGAGGACGTACGGGGCTGCTGAAATCCAGCTGTTCTGTAATTCACCAAGTACAACATCACATTAGACATTTTTAGACTACATTTTGACTGGCACTATTTTCCCCAAAGTTTGACAGATTACTCACCTGCTTGATATCAAAATGAAGGACAGTTTTCAAATACGTGGGCAACATGGTCAAAAGTGTGTAAAGACCCCAGGCATGGCCGACATGAGCGACAACCAAGGCCCAAACTGGTACGCTCGTCAAAATTCCTCGCCATGGAATCGAAGTATCTTTGTCTTCCTTTGGTTCGCATCCAATAGACTTTTCAATGTATTCCAGTTCTTCGGCACTTATTCTAGGATGCTGCCTCGGCGAGTCGTACATAAAAATGCACCAGAAGACAAACCAGACCAGAGTAGCCGCTCCGACCGTGTAAAAAACTGATGGCCAACCGCCCATCACATTTCCGGCAATCAAGTATCCTCCAATCACCATCGTCGCTGCTGTTCCGAGCTGCGTACCTGTTCAGTAAACAAAGCACATGTCCCGGTTCAAATCATCTCAAGGTTAAGCAATACATTATAGCTCATCAAAGATCCAACATTTCCAGTGTTATCCAGTCTATACTCGACAGCTTTAGAATTAATATTGTTTTCATAACGATCGTAAATCTATGTTTAGAATCAGACAGATAATTCATGATAGTCGATGTAAGTTGGTAATCCCCACAGTTGCCGCATTTCTAGTTTCTAGTACGCGTTTCCTAATATACAGTTTCTTCATAAGACACCAGGAAATTGCATCATCACCTGTTGATTCGCCTACCTGGTGACAAGCGTATATAACGAAGATACACTTCAAAACAAACATTTGACTTTCGTCTAGAGTCTAGAATGAACTGCGTGACAGGCTAAAATAGCTCCAAAATTATCGTAAACACCTGTTAATCTCGACAAAATTCTCTGCATGCGATGCTAAACGTGTAGCAATTAGTAGCCCGAACTACTTACCGGCGTAAACGACGCTTCCCAGTTTACTTCTCTCCGCCGGTGGTACCCAGTTTGCTAAAATGGCATGCATCGCAGGTGTCGTCAAACCCTGTGAGAAATCAAATATAATTAAGCACGTTGTTGACACTATTAGCTTCTTCATATTCGCCAAAAGTGTAACACTCACCTCGCCAAGCCCTTGAATAACTCGGCAAACCATAAGCAAATACACATTGGTCCTTGCGGCAATCGGAGTCAAAATAGCAAAAATTGCGGTCACTAAAAGTCCAATTCCGAGTGGCCATTTTCCACCAAACTTGCTTGAAATGATGCCACCGGGCATCTGAGTAATAATGTAGCCCCAGAAGAATGAGCCGAGAATTATGCCTTGTTGGGCTTCATCCCAGTCGAACTCGCCGGTGTCACCTGCTGCAAGTAATCCAGTTGAATTGTCCTGAGCAGCGGCGCCCAACTGGTCGCACATCCCCTCGCGAAACTCTTGTGTGATATTCGACGACGCTTTTGGAGCTGACTTGACCATGGCGACAATGGCCAGTGAAAGGTTGAAACGCATCGCGTATGACAATGCAAAGCCGAAAAATCCGAGGAGTGCCAAAGTATGCCGGGATCCCCATCCTGCCATAATTAAAATTTAACCTTTACTACTGCTTATTCCACAAACCGACAAACGCCCAAAGAAACCTCGAGAGTTCAACTGCGATGCCGTAAATGTCTTACGGTCTTAATATACGTTTAATAATAGTAAAAGATTGTCTTGTGGATATTTACCTTTTGGGCGTGGGGGAAGTTTTTCTACGACAGCCGAGTGATCCATTGCGTAGCTCTCAACTTTCCCCTTTCCTGGTTGAAATGAGTAAAAGTCTCGTTTGGATTGAGAAACCACTTTCCCTCCAGCAGCTGTTCCACGTGCTCTTTCTTCAACTCGACTTCAAGCCGGAAACTCGATCTTTCCTTACTCGGTTTCTTGTTTGTATTCGAATATTCACCTCTCTCGCTTTCCTTCCTAGTCAAGTTGTTCTTTGCGAAATATTCTTCTCTACAAAAAAATAACCTTTTGTTGTTTGTTTTCGTAAATTTTAACTTGACTTGTTCAGCCTATTAACCTCTGTGTTTCCAAACATCCGCATTAAATCTAACTAACTTAAACTGAAAAATTTACACGAGAAAGCTCAAGCAGGCTCACCAGGAGCTCGACTTATAGTTAGACAGAGCAAGTAGTGACTGTACCGATTGGCAAAATATTGCAAAGATCCGCTCTTCCCACTTGTAAGGCGCAAACTCCTCCGCACTCTGTTGTTGCTGTTTCGACAAGCGAAAATCCCGTTTGCAAAATTGTCCCGCTAAAAGAATATCCTCGTTAACACCAGTGTATTTTTAGACGAGTTTTGCAAAAGTTTTTCTTGTTGGAATGCGGCAGCACTCAATAGCCGGGAAGTTCCTGACTCCCGGGAGGTTTATTGCAACTGACTTGCCAGTTTCGCCTTCTTGAAGCTTAAATACTAGCTTTGCAATTACTGTTATCGCTTCCACTAATGATATGTTAACTTTCCGTTGCATGTTTCAACATTCGCTCTTCTACTGCCACACTTCATATTTCTCGACTCACACGCAACTTTCTACCAGTTCGCAGACCTTATATTCTGTCTCATTTAGCAAACGCCGGGACGTAGTCAACAAGTCACAAAAATTACCTATGAACCGGATAATAGCACATTATTTTTCATCCATCTCTTTCACAGGTGTATCCGTCTTAATGAGTTTCCGATCAACCGATGCAAGCGTGATTCCTTTCTTTTAGAATCAACTAACTCATTGCACACAAAAACGATTCAAGTTACACTGGTCCGTACTAGTCCTAGTGATAAGTACTTACACAGTGGAAACAGTCCACAAAATGGCCAGAGCGAACCACAGCATTACATGCTTCGTAAATATGCATTCCCTGTTCAGGACGATATGCGTCACTTGAACACCGAAATAACGGTCATTCCAGAACCGAATACGTTTCAAGTTACTTGACCTTATTATTTTTTCTATGATGACATGATAAAAACGCCATGCAACTTTCGCATCAAAAGTTCATTATGAAACCTACGTGTAAAATACGTTGAAAAAGATGGAATTCAATTAGCGGATGTCACTCGTCATGGGATCAAAGTAAAAGTTTTTGATGACTTGAGTGATAACAAAAAGTCCGATGGTCAATTCGTTTGACGGTCTCCATGATCATGGATTCAAAATACTTATCGTATTAACCATAGTTAAACGTCGTCTTCTCCCGGATTAATGTTTCATGTGGTCGATAATCAAGAAATAGAAGCTTGAGAAATAAGAACAACTTGGACTGAACAAAATCAGCCCTTTTTAGAACTACTTGTCTGCTTCATTTGCAAGTATAATCCAAAAGTTGTTAGCTAAGCAGAACATATTGAGAATTAAAAGCTGTCTCAAACAATTGAAACTCAATAAATTTTCGCACGAATTAAAAATCGGCTTTAATTCCCATTTGAAAATTCAAGAGAGATAGGAAAGGAGGCGCGGCCACAACAATGCTCTCCAGGCAGAGGATCATTAATTAGCTGCAATCGCAATATACTCCTTCCACATGAGATTAAAATCTGACTGACTATGACTGACAGAACCGGTCATTGGGTCAAGCTGAACTCGCCTTATTTGCAGCTTTCCAAGTTAATTGCTAGAAGCAATTTGTGGGAAATCTTCCTACGCTATACGAGCTAAAGCCTTGACTGATGATATCTGCGCTAAACAAGTTTTTCTTATTTTAACGCAAAATTACAAGTGATATTGCCAATTAAAAACATGTTGACAGGTTACTTATGCGTGGGGGCTTCCTTGCCTCTGGTTGACTCTCGCTTCTCAGATTTGCAGTTATCTGCCTTTTTATGTCCTGGTGCTAATCCAAGTTGCGATTATCAGGCAGTGCCTTAGCAGTCTTTAGATAGTCCACATCCAGTTAACAACGCATTTCAAACTTCTACAAGCTTCTTCAAACATTGCGGTATCGCAAACAGTTGTGCATTTGTTTACTTGCCCGGCATAATCTATCACAACTTTTGCATCCATCTCGTTCACATTTACGCCAACTGTTCAAATTTCACAACTTCTCAAGACAGACTGTGACCCCTGGAATCTTGGACCGTTCGCAAAATGGATAGCTCGTCGTCAGAAGACTACACGAGGCCCAAAGGTATCAAGTTTGCAGTAAAAATCAAGTTTTGTTGAGTATTTTTGCAAGTAGGATAATGGCTTCTTGTTTCGCCCTCCAGGCTGGGGATCCAGGCACACATTCGCCTTGATTGGGTTTCTTGGGATGGGAATAATTTACGCTCAACGGTTCAACCTGTC
>JAQGBJ010002738.1:0-15222 GCA_034698345.1 Sphaeridia pumilis
TTTACAGAGGATAAAATCGGAAAAGGGTTCAGTTTTAAACGAATGAGGTTTTCGGCAAAGGCGTTTGCTGCCAAGTACAATTTAGGAGAACCGATTGCGGCTAATTTTTATTTGGCTCAGTGGACTGAGGACTGAAGTAATCAGTATTGATTTTACGCTTAAGCAATCATTAATATTCATTCACTCACTCGGCATGTAATACTCATGTTCATGTTTGTTCTGAAAGAAGCGTACCTGTAATTGACAATTAAACGCTGGCCTATTTCAAAAAAAACCTATAAATTGAAAACATTTTGGCACTTCGATCGCTCAAAGAACATTTAATCCTGGGAGCCAAGCCATCGAGTACCGAGCATAGAGTTGACGCGGCAAGGCTGAACCCTAGAACGGATTTTAAGCGAGAGGAAAATAATAATGACATTTCACGATGTAAACAGACAACAGATGATTCTAAACGGGATCTGTGGCTATAAATATTGCCTTGTGGCATGCATTAAAGTCGTTTACGTACTATAGTCGTGATTGCCATAACTGAAAAGTGATAAATTGTAAACAACGGTCGTAACTTGAAGTTAATGTTGTTCGTCAGAACATGTTCTGCAGTTGATAGTTGACACAGTTGCCGATTTGGCATTCAATAGACGGCAAACCTTGACGGAAGTGTGTAATCTTACAGAAAATGAAATGACGTTTACGAATCCAACCCAGGTTTATTTGACTTGTTAGAAAAGTTGTGAAAATTTAAGCAAGCTTTGGGAAGTTGGGGAAGTGTAATTGTTGTTCTGACGCATAGTGCACAGTAGTGATTAGTGAATCTTTGGTGGGTGTTTTTGATAACAGCTGAGAGGGGCAAGGTTTGATACGGAGCATCAATACGTGTGATTTGTTGATAGCAGATGAGTCACTATCAAAAAAGGTAAGTCACAATTCCCAATAGCTAAAATTTTGAGTGTTTTGCTAAAAGTATTGTTAAAGATTAAGTTGTTGTGAGCGAGGCTAGATCAAGTTGAAGTTCGAGTCAAAGTGTTTCTCTACGTAACAATGTTGTTTGTTTCCTAATAGACTGACTAAAGATGGACGGTGACAAACCTAAGATGGAAGCCAAAGATACTGACGACACGAAGATCGACGTTGCTGCTGGGGCATCAGCGGAAGTTGAAAATATTGCCAAGCCAGAAACACCAACCGGAACAGAGGAAGGTCTGACGAAAAGAACGAGTGAAGTACAGGTTATACCAACGCCTGTTCAAAGTACTACGGAATCTGCTGAACCTGTCAAGTCTGAAAATTTCGTGATATATCATAATATATGCTACTTGGGTGCTGCATCCGTGACTGTAAGTTGGATAATTGATGATTGGAGATTGCAAAATATTCAAGTTCAGAGGATAATTTTCATATTTGTTCCACAGAAATGCAGTGATGAGGACGAAGTTCGCCGTCTGATGTGTTTCATGAACGAACAGAAGGTTGACAATGCAATTCAAGTCGCTGTTTCAGTGCCATTACGACCAGATGATGACGTCGTGTGAGTTTTAATGTTGTATTGAAGGATATGAGTGCTAAAAATGGGACTGATGTCAATGTTGAATTTGTTTCAGCGTTTATGAAGAAGCCAGTCAAGAAGAAATCACAAGATTCAGTGTCATGCAGATCAAGTTTTTTGTTCGAGGAATCAAAAATACAATCGATGCCGCCTGTTTTGCATTTACCACTTGCCATGGGGAGGATCAGAATAATAGCATATTCCAGTGCCATGCATTTCGGTGCGAAGTTATCGAAGCGGTAAAGTTCTGACGAAAAATGCTAATCGAAGAGACAGGCAAGTTGTCAATACTATAAATTTAATTTTTACAGGTGGAGAGAATATTTGAAAGCTTTGGGAGAGCCTTTGTTCCACTAACTTTTGGATACCTGCAAGAACCACACGATACATCACAAACTACATCACAAAAGTCTGAAAATCCTATGTTTGACGTTACTCTAGAAATCAAGGAAGACGACGGAAAGGTAAATGAGATCTCGCCGAGTTAGATACTCCAATACTGTTGCTAATTTGGTGTTTATTCTAGGGCAACTACAACGCTGTTCCACGTGAAAAGGGATGCTTTAAACTGCGGAGTTCTACTGCTAAGCATATAGTCGTATCAGTCCAACAAGTATCCAATGGGGCCCAAGATTTCATCGTTGATCGCTGTTTCGGGCTTTTACTGAGTCCTGGTCGCATGGTGCGGGAGTCGGACATGCAACTTTTGGAAATCCTTTCTTGGTCGATAGGGTCCACCCAAGACCGTAAGACTTATGTGGCGACTGGTCAATGGGACTCTAACGATCCTGCATTCCAAGCTTTAAACGCCGAGACGCCAAAAGAATCTGTGGTATTTTTCACGGTTGCTGCTGATCTGGTTATAAAAGTAAGTAAATTGTATAATGTTATAGCTATGACGTCACACAGATGTGCTATCTCAGCTACTTATGCACTTAGTTTGCATTTGTTTTTCAACCAAATGTAGCCTAATGAAGTAATAGTAAGAAGAATATGAACTTTGTCAACATGTGGTCTTTTGCTCGTTATAGGGAATTCAAGAACCAATACGATTTACTATTGAAACTGAAGGTCGAGTTTATCCATCCACCGAAAGGTTCTGGATGCTTGGTAGGAAATACTACCTGACTCAGCAGTTTGCACTTGTGCTTCAGCGGGTTAGTCGAACTATTCTATTATTTAATTATTTTAGCCTTGAATTCGTCTGCATTTCAGTTACTCTTTTATTTTTTTCTCAGGTGGGAAATGACAGTTCAAACAGTGTTGGCTACAAAGTTCAACGTGTGCAACCATTGAAAGAAGTGAACAAGAGCAAAATGAACTTCAACCTAAATTTTACATCATTTATTCGGACGCCTTCGTTGGGCGAATTCCCCATCGAAACACCGACTAAGGAAGATGATGAAGAATCAGGTAAGAAGCAATATTCATTCATGAAGTTCAAAGAAAGGGTTAGCTTGATCAAGGGGACTTTTCTAGACGAAGATGAACCATTGCAAAGTGGTACTGGTAAAGTGTCTAGAGAGTTCTCGGACGAACAGCTAAAGTCATGGAGTGAAATTTTGGATGAGTGGCCCAAGGATGGTAGTATGCCTCTGTCATTACGCCCATTAGTTATAGCTGGAATACCTGGTAAGTGATGTAACAAACCATTCACCTCTTTTAGTCTGGCAGTTCAAAGGAAATGCCGATTTATGTGTTTTTGAAAATTCAAATTTTAGATGCTCTTCGTACTGAAATATGGCAGCGTTTGTCGGGATGCACAAAGGACGAAGAAATAATGCAGCAGTACAGATCTTTACTAGGAAAAGACTGTCCAAATGACGATATGATTCAACGGGATATCAGCCGTACCTTTCCAGCCAACGACAAGTTCAAAGATGTGTCAGGGCAAGACTTGTTGTACAAGATTTCCAAAACATACTCTCTGTACGATACGGACGTTAGCTATTGTCAAGGAATTAGTTTCATTGGTGCTGCCCTGCTGCTGAAAGTAAGATTTTAAATGTTCTAGATGTTAAAAATTGAAGTACGGATACTGATTGACTAAAGACAAGTGTTTCATGTGTTTCAGATGCCAGAAGAACAAGCGTTTTGCCTTTTAGTAAAGATCATGTACAATTACAGCTTTAGGGACCTGTACAGAGATGGATTTGAGCATCTGCGCATGAGGCTATACCAGCTGGATAGACTATTGGAGGTAGTTCAAGCTCAATATTTATCGTAAATTTTCCGCTTGGTTTTCATTTAGCCTATTTGTTTCCATGATCTAGGTTCACGTCCCGGAGCTTCATGCCCATTTCCTGGAGCTGGGAATTGAATCACACATGTATGCTTCGCAATGGCTCCTGACGTTGTTCACTGCTAAGTTCCCACTAAACTTCGTCTTTCGAGTGATCGACTTGTTTCTTCTAGAGGGCATGAGAACTATATTCCAGGTTGCCATATCATTGCTGATGGTGAGGAAAAATTATCCACTGATTCTTAATGGAACTCGTGTTGTACTCAATTCTAAAATACTGGTCTTTTCACGTAGGCGGCACGTAAAGAACTACTTGTCCTGGATTTTGAAGGAATCCTGAAATACTTCAGAGTCACGTTGCCGAAAAAGTTCAGGAGTGCTGAAAACATTGATGTTCTTATGCGTCATGCTGGTCACCTCAGAATAAGAAAGCTTAAAAAATATGCCCAAGAATTCAAAATTAAGCAAGAGTCTGAAATTGACCCGGTGGTTCGTCTGTCACAAGAAAACGAGCATCTCAAACGAGACCAACTCCGGTCGGAGCAAATGATCAATACACTACAGCAATCTAAAGACTCATTAGAAGCAACTCTAGAAACAACGGTTGAAGAAATGAAGAGAGTAACTGCATTGCTCAAAGAAGCTGAAGATTTCAACCAACGGCTAAAAGAAGAAAGTGATTCTGTAAGTGAAGTTGTAACGTGCGTGTTAAAATACACAAATATGCTTCCGGATGATAACATGTTTCTGCTTTGCAGGTTAAAGAACTGTTCCAAAAGGAAGTCAAGCAATATGACGTCGACAATGAGAAGAAAGCATCTCTCATTACAGATTACAAGCAGGTGAGAGTCATTGAGATTGTGATTTGGATGATTCAGTCACCATAGTTTCATAGCTTACCCCGTACAATGTTTTTCAGATCTGTTCGCAACTAAGTTTGAATCTGGAGGAAGAAAAGCGCAAATCTATGGAGCGAATGACGTTCTTGAAGGAAAACTTGTGTGAAGGATGCTCACCATTTGTGGCTACCGCCATGAACATTATCGCTAACGGAGGGGAACGGAAAACATCAGCTTCCCCAATACCAGATGCAGGTGCGCGCGCCAAGTCTCCAGAAGCAACAATCCAACCGTTGGAAAACGAACTAGCGAAAACGAAAATTTCCCTGGCAGAAGCAGAATGCAGCAACGATGAATTGAGTCACAAATTGGCTCTGGCCCTCCAGGAGCTTGAGGCCTACCGTGGGAAGAAGTCGGATACATGGCTGTGGCGAAATCTGACTTTTAGCAAAGATAGTAAAAAGCATACAAATGATGCATGCACAGAAGAGAACCTGATGACTTCTAATGCTCCTGTTCAAAATCTACGTAGAAACTAGTGTTTGGATCCTGTACGATCTACAATAAACTCAAACGCATATCATAACGACGTTTTCACATTAATATTTATTGCTGTTCGAACATCAAGGACACAAACAAATGTAAAATTATGAACAAATATTGGTACTTCTACCCTACCCTAGTCCTGCGTCATGAGACTCGTAAAAGTTTAAATATCCAGCAAGTAGCTTAGCAGTGAATGTGCTTACAAAACATTCTTCAGAGATCACGCATTCTAAATCGTCAAATCTACTAGCAAACGAATTCAGTCCTACTTCAGATTGGCTATCACGTTTTTGTTTCATGATTCTTGGGCTGTGGGTAGCGAGAGATTGCTTTGTTCTGCAGACGTGAGTCACTCACATGCACCTTTCGAGGTATGTCTTTCTTCAGTCTTATTCTGGAAACAAAAAATTGCAGTTAGTATACCCCGTATTCATCCCCAATCGGCTTTCATCAAAACGTGGCCATTTCTTCATTGACGGAAAAATCTACCACCACGCTTTTACATCTGTACACAAGTTAGTTTTTGAACATTTACCGGTAAGTGGTTTGATTTCCACTGCACATGCACTACTCCGCAAAGTCCGACCCGGCGTTTTGATAAGTTGTTCTATCGTTGCTGCACTTGAATCCAACGGCGTTTTTGTTTGCTGATCAGCTATGTTGTGAATCTAAGAAAAACGTTCAATGTATCCCATTTGATATATATATCTTCAAGTTTTAGAAACCAGAAAGTACATCGAGCACAATTGAACTTACTTTTACTTGGTGTGTAACAAGTGGATCTCGCCTTTTACGCTTCTGAATGTGCCTTCTCGTCTTTGGCTTGTAATCAGGAAATTTCGATTGCAAAAATCGATCGATGCCGTCCATCTTTTTTTCCATCCCAGCAATGCATTTCAAAATTTTATCTGGAAGTTGAATAGAAAAAGAAAGATTAATTCATCAGGAGGGAATGGGCGACTGGTGTATGATGCATTTCATGATTTCCTCTTTTCGATTCATACCACGAACGCAAAATTACATTATACTCACCAAATGCCACTTCAATCTTCATTCGTCTCTGCTCCTGCTTGTCCATCAAAACTGTAAACCAATAATCACGTTGACCGACGCAAATTATGGAAAATCGACACGATTTCCAAAAACAGCTAAATTTGAGTGGTCCGTTTGATGCGAAGCAAACACGAGAGAACGCGCCAACACAAACAACAACAACAAAAAGTTCCCTCCGATGCGTTCGAAACCAAGGAGATCTGATACCATCATTTATGAACGAGAGAGCAAGAAGACCATCGAGTAACATTGATCTCAATGCTCATGGATTTAGCGGCATGTTTAAACGAAAACGTGCTTGGCGTAAAACCTCTGGCCTTGGATTTTCTGTTTATGATTTTGAACAATTCGTTCGCTTGCAGTGAGAGCTGTTAGAATTGTTTAACGGCACAAAATGGGTCAGAAAAAGGAACGCGTTCTTGGCAAGGCTCTAATTAACAAGAACAAGATTCAGTGGAGCCGTAAAACCAATGCCGTAAGTCTTGGGTAACATTGTTGCTGAATATGTTGCAAAACTTTCTTTTTTTTGTCATTGATGAACAAATTACCGGTTTCAGGAGCGCCATACGAAAGAGGAACCCATCATTGGCTTGAAATCAGTCACCGAAGAATCATCTTATGACGAATTTATTGCAACTGCAACTTTGGCTCAGAAGGATTTCACTGCGGAAAAACTTAATATCAAGTTTGTTTCGCTCAACACCGGGACTGACTTAAATGCTACTGATGTTACCGAAGAAGAGAAGAAATTGGTTGTGGTCCCCCGGAGGCCAAAATGGAACAAGGAGATGACCGCTCAAGAGTTGAATGAAGCTGAAACGGAAGCATTTCTTGAATGGAGAAGATCTATGGCAACTTTACAAGAAAAGGAAGGAATCACTCCGTTTGAAAGGAATATGGAAGTTTGGAGACAGCTGTGGCGTGTTGTGGAAAAATCAGACATTGTCGTTCAAATTGTGGATGCTCGAAACCCGTTGTTATATTGGTGCAATGACTTGGAATCATATGTTCGAGAGATGGGAAAGCTTCCGGTACTTTTAATCAACAAGGCTGATTACCTGACGGAACATCAAAGGGCTACTTGGAGCAAGTACTTCTCAGATATCAAACTGTCACATGCCTTTTACTCCGCCGCAGCTGCTTCAGAAGCACTGAAAGAGTCTATCGATGAAGAAGGCGAAACGAGGAAAGAACAATCGGATTACGAAGACATAGAAGATTCTGAGCCTGAAAGCGATCAGGAAGATGAAGCTGTAAAAGAAGCAGAAGAACAAAAGGAAGTTCAAAAGCCATCTGAAGCACTTAGACCTCCAGTCAATACCTACAACTCAGAATATTCTCCTTTCGGCACATCTGTTCTTGATCGAGAAGGTCTCATTGATTTCTTGCGATCCTTCAAAACTGTGACGGACGAAGAATGTCTTAACGTTGGTTTGGTTGGTTACCCTAATGTTGGCAAGAGCTCAACAATTAATTCTCTGATGGCAAGCAAGAAGACATCTGTTTCTTCAACCCCGGGTAAAACGAAACATTTTCAGGTATGTGCTGTTGAAACGATGACTTGATATTCTCATATTAAGAATGGCACTAACAAAACAATAATGATCTGCAGACTCTGTTCTTGGAGAAAGACATTCTTCTCTGTGACTGCCCTGGTTTGGTCATGCCTGCTTTTGGTGGCTCCAAAGGTGCTATGGTTCTTGGCGGTATCCTCCCCATCGACCAGTTGCGAAGTTACGCTGCCGCGATAGCTCTTTTTAGAGACCAAGTCCCTAAAGAAGTCATTGAAGCAAAGTATGGCATTACTCTACCAGAAGATTACAGTTTTGAAGATATCGTCTCTTCATATGCCTGTGAGAGCTCTTCCATATTTTTTGTTTAACTAATTAATGCTATGTTTGCTAAATACTGTTTCTTTGTGTAGATATTCGCGGTTTTATGACTGCTCGAGGCTTGCCCGACAGTTCAAGAGCAGCCAGAATCGTACTGAAAGACTATGTTGAAGGTCGTATCAACTATTGTCATGCTCCTCCCGATGTCGATCAAGCCACATTTCACCCACCTGAAAACTACAAGATCTATTCCCGTGTGAAACCCACGAATCCAGCTGGTGAATCGTCCAGCACTGCAAAGGTATGCAGTGCAAACGAATGCCTTCACGAGACATTTTCCAGTATACAAGTGTAATTCGCTCCAATTTTGCAGAAACCGACTCTGAAACAGGCGAACATAGAAGGAAAGATGGACGACAACTTCTTCCGACCAGTCAACAACACAGCTCATGTAAAAGGGAAAATGTACATCTCTAGCGGGCTATCATCAACAAGTGCTTCAAGGTATGAAGTTTACATGCATATAAACTTAACGTGTACCTCATGATGTTCACAATTCTCATTGTTTTTCAGTACAAGCCTGGCCGACAAGCCTTGGAAGCGACACAACAACAAGCACAAGAAGGAAAAGTTGAGAAGGACATACCGGCATTTGGATGTGGAATGAATTAAGCATAATTACCGCTGTTTATATACAATTCAAGTTTAAAAATATTGCAAATATTTTTATTAAATTCATGCTCTTACGAACTTACTGGTGCTAATTGTACTATATTCACTCCCAACAGTTTGATGCCTTTGACGCAAAACTTGTCAAAGAAGCTCCATCTTTTCAAGTTAGTTTACTGTAGGTACAAGAATCGTCTCCAGCTTCTCCCAATACTAAGTAATCCAACAATGGACAAACAAGGAACTGTTCTGCCCAATAAGCTCGGATGTCTTGTGAAACCTTCTCCCCTATCATGATCACAGGTATGTTAATATTAGCATTTGTCACTTCCGGCATTATGGAAGCGTCTGCTACTCGTAGTCCTCTTGTTTTGCGTACTCTGTAACATAACCAAATTAACAATTCCAGGCAATCCTGTCAACACAGCTATATACATGAAGTCGATGGTATCTTACCGAAGCTTGGAATCCACCACCGCCGTCGGATCACCATCCCTTCCCATCTTGCAAGTCCCACACTGATGATGTAACGTGAACGTATTGAACCGAATATAACAAATCCAGTAATCATCACTTCCAACAGGATGATTTTCGCAGCCCGGAAACGGATTCGGCGGTAGATATGTCCCAAGTTCCTGGTACGTCTTGGTCTCTTCAAATACCTTGACCACAAACTGCACAGCTTCAAAGAACCGCTGCAGATCCCGAGCACTACTCAAGTACCTAGGCTGAATCAGAGGCTCACTAAACGGATCATTGTCTCGCAATCGGATTTCACCTCTACTATCCACCTTGCCCAACATGATAGTCACGAAATTGGCATCCTTGCCAATATTAGGCTTGTAGTACTTTTGCAGGATGCCTTCCCGGAAACTCAAAGCCCGCTCTTGATCCAAGCCTATACTCCGGTGCAAACCTGCTCCGATCTGAAACAACAACGTGTCTGGCCAGCCCGGTTCCGCTAGGCTGCTCGAAATGAAGGCTGCTGAAGATATCCCAGTGATGGACACCAAAGGACCCGTACCGTTCCTGAAGTACTCGATCACAGAGTCTATCGACACGTCTCTATCAGTCAGAATGGAATCAGGTCTGTTGATGACGAACGGGCCGACGTTGATAACCGGGTGGTCGTGCAAGTTCTTGCCCACTGGCAAGTTAACTCTGCATTTGATCTGCAACCGAGAAACCTTCATGTAAGTAACAACCTTAAGCACACCAAGTTTATAAAGCTTAAAGTACCTTATTCAAGTGTAGATCTTTCCTAGGCCCAATGCCACTCCGCATCAAAAGAACTGAAGACCCAATGGTGCCACCGCTAATGATAATTTCCTTCCTCGCCCTCACAAACTTTTGCATCCCGTGCCTATAGTACGTGACGCCATAAGCGTTTTTGTTCCGGTCCAAATGGACCTTGAATACATAGGCGTAGCGATAAATAACCAGATTTGGACGCTCAAGAATTGGCCGCAGGTACGAGCGGTGGGTGTCAGCTCGAACGCCGCGCTTCATTGTCACATCCATGTGACTGAAACCTGAAGCAAAATCAACAATTAATCAACCATTCTCCAACACAAGTCTAGTAGTTCAAACAAACTCACCATCTGCCTGACCGCCATTTGGATCCCGAATCGGATACCCCAACTCTTGCCCAGCTCGAAGCCATTCTTGAGAGCCTCTTGTAAATCTCGCTTTTTCGACATGAACAGGGCCTCCTGAGCCATGATGAACATCTGGAAATCAAACCCGATTTTAATACCTCATATTTTTCATGTTTCAGCCCCAATTCAAAACGTAATTTACCACTTGGATAATGCCCATCGTAATGCTCCAACTTTTTGAAAAATGGCAACACATTCTCATACTTCCACGAAGAATCCTCTGTTACATTTGCCCAGAAATCATAGTCTTTTGGATTTCCCCGCATATAAATCATACTGTTTAGTACACTTGAACCGCCCAGTGTTTTGCCTCTAGGCCATCTGATAACCTACGGAAAGGACAAAACTCTATAATAGAAACTGCAATACATATTTTAGATGGGGCTTAAATTTTAAAAAAGTTTACATTATTGGTAAAAGCAAAAGAAGAATTCTTTTGCGGCACAGTCTTGAACAACCAGTCAATAGGCTCCCGATTAATGAGAATCGGTGAAGCCACAGGTATCGAAGCCAATGGATGAGGATCTCCGCCAGCTTCCAAAACAAGTACTTTGTGGTGCTTCGAGAGCCTGTTGGCTATCACAGCTCCAGCGGAGCCAGCGCCAACTGTTGGTGAAGTTCTCATTAAAATGCCAAAAAATCCTCGATCAAAAAAGTCTTCGATCAATAAGTACTTACCCACAATGAAGTCAAACTCCTCATAATCAAATGGATCCCGAAACCCCGGCTGCAGACTCGCCCTCACAAAATCACTGTAGTAATTGGGCACATAAAACGATCTCAACAACACCGGCGCAATCACATACAACAATGGAATCACTCTCCATGGAAGCGGGCTTGCAAACAGCGTTCGGATCCATTGAAACGGGAACCAAGATGGAATATTCACGCTTTCAGCGCCACTTGCGGCAGCAGCCTCAAACGCTTGACGTACCACCCGGGCCGGTGGCATTTTGGGTTTTCAGAAGCCACACTATAGAATTTTTGTTCAAAATATTATGTTTTGCTTCTTGTCAAGGCAATATTTCCGCTAGGAGTGCAAAATTGCAAATGCATGACAATAATAAGGAAGTTGCAGAAACTAAAAACTAGTTGTATTTTTTCACTGTAAAAAACTGGTATTTTCGCTTCAGCGCGTCAGCGCAACTGCCAACTGCAGTCAGTGATAACTTGAGCACCTTCAAATTCAAACAATTATAGCTAATTCACGACTGAACCAAGTTGAAGTTTCTCACGTCAGGTGATGAAGAATGAAGATTTTGCCTTTGGATTTACCTCAATTGTGGGAAAGGATCAAAAGTTTAGTGCCAATTGTTGTTATGATTGCCTCAGTCAAGTTTGTATATATTTGGACATGCAATCAAGGATTTGCGAAAAACAAGGAAAGAATACATTATATCCAAGCTCTCATCAGGTAAAGTAAGGTAAAATCCTATGATCGTTTACAGTCTGCAGTCTGCGCTTGCGCCTTCTCAAGGTACATGTGACTTGAGACGCCATTTCGAACGATTACAGATGGAGATGTGTATGTATTCATTAATTATGTAAGCGAGCTTCGTACCATAATAATAACAGACTATGAGAATGTGGGCAAAGGTCACTTATGGGAACAGTAAGTAAAGGGCCTTTGATCAAGGGACGCTGCGGATATAGGCGTGGGATCTTCAAGGACGCCTCAGGCGTAATGCGATTTTGCTCCTAATTGTTGATCATCTTCTCTCACTCTTGGTGCTTATTAGTGTTGCAAAAACAAAAACATTATTAAACCTACAGCTTTAAATCCAACCTTTATGCGAGGTTTAATTTTAGCGACTCAAGTTTCTACTCTATTCATAAATCTTTGGAACGTTTGAACATAAAAATGTACAACCGCCTAAACATGGCGGATTTAGCTATTGTTTGTAATCAGACTGCTAGTACTACTGGCGCAACAGCTGGACAGTTTGCTCTTGGTACTTTGCTTATTCGAAGCGGGGACGTCAATGGCAGGGTTGCTGGTGAAGAAGTTGCAGGGCTTCAGAGTGAACCCGCAGGACCTGAAAATACAGAAAAATTTATAAAACCACTTCGAATTTGTAGTACCACAAGGCTTTTGAAGGCAATTTTTTTGGATACTTACTCGACATTCATTATAGGATGATCCTCAACCCTCGGCAGATGCGTAACTCCAAAAACATGCCAGAGCACAACATCCTCTTCCCATAAATTAGTATCTGGGTTAGTCACGGGATCGGACCATTTCGAAAGTCCAAGGTCTTCGCTGCATTGGTTGACATAGAAGCCTGAAGCGTAGAGGTCACGAGAACTGGAGTATTTGGTGACCCACAGGGACTTGGTGCAAAAAGCGGCTCGTTTCCGAATTATGCTGCCTTGCTGAGCTAGCATGCCGCCATAGGCCGAGCCTGAGCCCCAAGGGGCCAGTTTCCAGGCGACTGGTTGCTGGTTGATGGGGTTGAGAACAGCGTTATTTGAAATGAGCCAGCTTCGCTGGCTCTCAGAACTAACGTCGGAAGTGGAGTCTTTGATGGTTCGAATAGGCGACTTTTTGGCAGAGAAGCCTTGGCCGTGTGGGTTTTCAGGCGAGCCGGGTTTGGCGGCCATGGGACCAACGTCGACGATGCTGACCGAGTTGCAAAGGCCGTCAATCATAGGGTCGACTCGGATACAGTAAATGTGCTGGTGGTTCTGGGCGAGGATTGAGGGGGCGACTATTGTACCGAAGGGTGACGTTGTCAGAGAGGGGTCTATGAGGACCGTGGACAGCTGACCGGTGGCCTTGACTTCGAGTGAGATGGAGCCGTCTTGAGTGAAGTACCAGTAGAAGCCGTACTCGTAGTTGGCAAAGGTGGCGATAAAGCTAATGACTAGTTTGCGGGCACGGGCAGACATGACTTTGCCAGTGCGGTATTCAGTGTGTTTCCAGAGGATTCCTACGGAATTTGAAACTGTTAACTTTCAAAGTCAAGTGGCTGCTGAGACACTTTAATCAAGTTGAACTCACCATTGTCTTCTTCATGTAAACAAACGGCGTTTTTTATCACAGTCACGTTGCCACTGTGGTCACAGTGGAGGCCGTCGAAGTACTTGATTTCGCCAACGCAGTCGCAACCGAGTTCGAGCGAGTTGGTGCATAGACCGAGGCCGTAGTCGCCAACGTCAAAAGCCTATAATAATGGGGTATACAGAAATGGCGTTGAATTGCAGTTTTTGTATAGTTAGTTTTTGTTATACTGTTTTTTTTGAAATACACTTACAGTCTTTCTGTGGTACGGAGGCCTGGGGTCGCCGTAAGGAACCAACATTTCTGAAATGGACAGCCTGTAGAACAGTGGTCTGAGGCGGTCGCCGTCTTTGTAGCGGACGTCATGAAGTACGAGGCCTTCGCGGTAGTTGAAGCTGTAAAATAAAAATTTTAAAATATTTTTACCAAAGCCTTTTCATAGCGTTTTATCGCCTTGACTAAAAGGATACCTACCTGTGCCTAAACTGAAAGTTTTGCCACTTGATCATATTGCCTTGACACTCGAAGCTCGTCCCTTGAGGCTGCCTAATTTCAATAGGCTTGATATCCTTGCGAAGTTGCTCCTTGCCCAAAATGTCTGCATCATAGTTCCAGCAACGCTTTGGCACGGGCACCTTCCCGCCAACCTGGTACCCTTGCCCAGTAGGTACGTCGTCGATCCGGATGACCTTCATCTCGTTGAGGTCCACCACTGAAACCAAATTCAGAATCACACATTGAAAATAATATTAAAAATATCAAGGGGTCAATCAAAAGCTTCTGTTCTTACCAACAGCAAAGTCCAAGGGATGCGCGTAATGGTTGTCTTCAGGGAACTCCCGAGCGAACATGTAGACCTGAGACAGCCTTCGACCTTCAAAGTCCTTTTCCTCCGGATAATAGCCAATTGACCTTGAACCAAAGGAAATACATGTTATAGTTTCGTATTTGTGGAGCTTTGGATTGCAAATTCAACTTACCAAGGATCAGCTACCAACAAGCTCAAGTCCTTGTAGCCCAGACCAAAGTACCGTTCCTGAACCCTAGGATCTTTGATGACGGCTTCTTCCGCTTCTATCGTCTCTTCCAGAGTGATGGTCGGTTGCAGCCCGTGTTCAGCGGCCTTGAAGGACTCAATCTCCATTTTGGAAGTGTTGACCACGACTTCCCAAACGGTGCCCTTGGGCCTCTCGATGAGGATAACAAGGGCGCGTCTTTCCAGTGGTGGAACATCTACTCTATCATCGGACTCTCCTCCAGCCAAACGGTCGAGAATGGGCAGGAGGATCTCCTTCTCAGGTTCCATAAGACACATGGAGTTGAAGATGACCTTGCCATTGGTGAATCCGCCGCGGTTGTTGTTGACCAGGTGTCGAATCCCGTTGATTTCGTCCGAGGACAAAGGGTCGAGGGGATGAGCAGGTTTTGGTCCTTTGGAGTTCATTGTTGAAGTCAGGGAGATTTCTGAAAAAATCAAAGTTGTTGTATCACTTTAGCTGTAGCTTTCAGTAAAAGTCAAAAGGCAACTGACTGTCTTGGCAGTAAACTCTGATGAATAAATACGGCTTCTTCTTGTCCTCCAGAAGGGGTATTCAGTTTTGCCCTTTTGAAGCTAAAATTAAATATCACATAAATTAGTAGCTGACCTTTGGCATCATTACAGATATCAACTTCACACATTTCAACTGTGGACAATGATTCTTTAGTTGAGTTATCCGAATCAAGTTTGATTTATTGCATCGGATCATATTTGCCAACACTGAAGCGTGGACAAATTGCCTTCAAGTTCACACTTGTTTTGCAATAACGTTTCTTGGGGAAACTAATAGCAAATAT
>JAQGBJ010002739.1:0-15212 GCA_034698345.1 Sphaeridia pumilis
GGCGCACCTGTGCTAATTTGTTCAAACATCCGTCTCCATAAATTACAGCTTGAATCAATAGTGTGCATTACCCGAACGAACATTTGAGCTGATAGAAATATTTATAGCTATATAATAGCTGCAGGGAATTTTGGCCAGCTCACTAGACATCTTCATCCGGACTTGAAACAGACTTCAATTAAGGCTAAGTACTTTTGAAAAAAGTCATCCTTATTTCTGACGTGACAAGATTGGCAATTTTTTCCATTTCCTATGTACTAAAAGCCCTTAAGTATGTGCGCATCATTCCTTGTTTTTTTGCCGCTTAGATTTACCGGCTCGTAAATGTTGTTGTTGGATTTATAGTAGTGGGTTCATGGCAGATTAGATGTGATGACGACTCTGTTTGCTAACAGTTGAGGAATGGCGTAATGACAAAGTCTTTCAAAGTTTAGGCGGTAGCAAATAATGAAAATGGAGTGTGTATAGCTACAAGAAAGCTTCTGACACCCATAGAAAGAGTGCATCAAGCCCCGTCTTGGAAAACTTTGCCATTTTTGATGACAGATGTTACTGGTTAGAGGGATTCTAGAAATAACAGCTCACAAAGAAATTTTTTGCTGCTCTCAGATACTGCTAATTTGTAAGCGACACTTGTATATGATAATTGCACCTTTCCAGTCATTCCAATGGAAAACCCATAAGCTTCATGGGAATGTGCTAAATTGGCAAATTTGCAAATACGTGTCTGTAGTAGCCTTAGGCCTTGCTGCAGTGTTGTACGTGATATATATTGCGTGACTTGTAATTTGTCCAAGGAATTAGTTGGGACAGAAACATGAAGCGGATTTCCTGGAAGGGACAGACACGTAGCTGGGAACTTATGGCAAGAAAGAATTATAACGTGTTCTTGACGACAATCGTAATTATAGAGAAGCGACTGATCAGAATTACAATTGAAAGTCTGGCATTCGTCACATTACCATTCACAGTTGCCATTGACATTGATGATACCGGCTTTGGATTTTCCCAAATTGAGTCTGAGTTACCTTCGGCAGATATTAACTGTTTTGTTAGCCATGGCATAGTATGCAATTTTTGACACGTACAAAGCTTATGGCTTATGGAATTTCAAGAGCTTTGGCTAAATTACAGCATGGTGCTAGAAATTGCGGAGGTGAGGCAATTTTCAAGCCGATGTATGTACTTATAGGGTAAAATAGGCGGTTCAGTTGCAGCGACCCACGTGCGCTTTTGGCGCTACGACCTTTGGATTTCAAGGTGAAATTGGTATAGCATTGTAAAAATGAAGCTCTGTAGTTACTGGCAATTGTGCTGTGTATAACGAAGCGGAAACTTGCTGTTGTTGTTGTGAAATTAGCAATAACTCAAGTCGTTCAACAGCTAAACGGGAATACCTCAACGGTTACATCATTGAACTGAGAGCATTAAACGTCAACATGTCATTGAATCAGTTTTATTAGACGGGGGAAAATAGCTGAAAGGTTATGCTCAAGTAGACATAATGCCTCGGTAAATACACACACGCTTCCGGATAACCTGAATTGGATGACGCTGCTGAAAGTGTAATAGGGTCAGGCAAGAAAAGTTGAATAGATACTAGAGATACGACTAGAGACTAATAATAAATAGCTATCGTATCGTTCGTGGGATCGTGAATAGATGAATCATGAGTCGAATGAGGCCGAGGTAAAATATGTTTCCGGAAATAATCTAGAGAACCTGTGATGTGAGAGCTGAGCTGGGAATTCTATTTTCGCAACATGTGATTTAAATTGAAAATGGCGGGTATCATTGATTTTGACTGGAAGAAATTTCTCTGAATTGAAAATCTTTGGTTGATACTGGTAGATTTTGAAAAAATCGGGACGAGGGCAATATTCAAGCTCCAAAACTCTAGCAAAAATTACATGCAAACTGTCCAAACCACCTGTCGTGCACTATCCATCATCGTATATTCTAGACACGCACGCACTGGCCTGAATTTTTTGGCATATTGCGAACATTTGGGCATTTAGGCCTGGGTTAATGTGGATTCGTGAGAAAAGCCGGTGACGAGGACACATTTTGGAGGATTTTGTGGAGTAGGACGCACACATGCAATTTTGAAGTGTAGTTGGGACACAGAGTACATAGTTACAGTTTTGGCGGCAACAATTTTGAGAAGCAAAAATATCATGATACATAAAGGTATCATAGAAAATTATTCGTGATTTGTGATAACAATCAAGCAATTCGGCAGGACTAATGGCGGTTTTTGGTATAACAGCTTGGTTACAAATTTTGTTGATCGCCGTGGGGGCGGTCGCGGTGCGAAGTCAACTGGAGGATGCGAAAAGAGTTGCAGCTTCCAACAACCAATTTTCCAACAGATTTTACCAGGTAAAAAACTATTTTTAAAGAACTTACTAATCGATTTTGGCAATTTGTTTATTTTCTGCGTATCTTCCTATAGATTTTGACGAAACAAACCGATGGAAATCTGCTGTATTCGCCATTCAGTATTAGCTCGGCAATCGCCATGCTTCAGGCCGGAGCTGCTGGAAATACTGCTCGGGAGATCCAGTCAGGCATGAGCTTCCCTGAAAACGACCAGTTGTTCAAAGGGTACAAAGCCTTGGGAGATCAACTAAAGGTATAAAATTGTTTGAACAAAAATGATATTTGGGAAGTTCTTTGATAAGTGGTCTACAATGCTGACGGGTAGGACCGGTCTGATACCAACCCCGGTCAGTGGCGGGCCGGTCCGACACCCAGTACTTACTTAACCTAACCTAACCTAACCTGATTGAACTAGAAAAACAAAGTTTGAAGTTTCTATAATCTAGTTTTAGCCGTTTTTAAAAATTCCAGAAAAGCCGTGTAGACCACTTATCAAAGAATAGCCGATATTTGACCAAGCACGCGTACTTGATCAAGATTTTACTGAATTACAGAGCAACAACGACTACACACTTCAAACAGCCAATAGCATTTTCCCCAAATCTGGTTTCAAGCTCAAGTCTGAATTCACAAAAATTCTGACTGACAGCTTCCAGTCTGAAGTGACTCAATTGGACTTTAGTAATGCTCAAAGTTCCGCCAAGACCATCAACGATTGGGTCGGAGGAAAAACGAATGGAAAAATTACAGACTTGATCAGCCCTGGTAAGAAATGATTGATTGAGTCATGTGTTAGGCTACTGAAACTATAATAAAGTTTTTGAATGTTTTCCAGACTCGCTTGACCAAGACACGAGACTTGTTCTAGTCAACGCCATCTACTTCAAGGGACTTTGGAGTAACAAATTCGACCCAGCTGCAACGAGGAAGGCAGACTTCCACGTTACCACCAGCGAAACCGTCCAAGTTGACATGATGTCCAAGGAAGCCGATTTCCCGTATGCAGACTTGCCGGAACTGGATGCCAAGGCTGTGGCTTTGCCATACAAAGTATACAATTTTATTGGCAATTTTTTAGCTTTTCAAAACCAAGTTCTAATTCACAATATTATGTTAGGGAGGCCATTTGAGCATGTTGGTGCTTTTGCCAAACCAAATCGACGGACTCAAGTCCATGGAAGAAAAGCTTAGCAACGTCACCCTTGAGGAAATCACCTCCAAACTGAGAACCAAAAGAGTCTTGGTTCAGATGCCCAAGTTCAAGATTCAATCTCAGATCAGCCTGAACGAGCCTTTGAAAGAGGTATATAATTTATCAGATACTAAAACTGAACTTTTAGAATTTACTTTATCCACACGTTAATTTAACAGCTCGGCCTGAGGTCTATGTACAGCGAGACCGCCAACTTCGACAACATTGGCGACGAACAGCTCAGAGTCTCTGACGCTGTTCACAAGGCCTTCATCGAAGTCAACGAAGAGGGAAGCGAGGCTGCCGCTGCAACAGGTAAACACCTGATTTCTATTCAGTATTTTTGTGTTTGTCACTCATAGTCGTTGCTTCAAGCTTTCTATCCATAGAAGAATGTAGATACTTTTCCTATATTTAACTCGCTAATCTTGACTCCTCCTATTTTACCATTGATTCAATTTGTATTGCATGGCTAACTGATTGTTGTTTTTGGTGTCTATATTTTGCTTCGGGTTTGGTGTATTTCCAGTACTTGTACAGTACGTTTAGCGTAAATTAGCCTCATCTCGACATTTGCACAACCTTCAAAACTTTACTCGATCCGACTTTACCTTTTTGTTCCACTTCAGTCAGTACTGTGTGTACATGTTTGAAGACGTTAGACGTATTTTTGTAGGTGAAAAGTTTAAATTTTCGTCAAATAGTAGCTCTCTTCCGATAGTAGTTTTTCAGAATTTCTCGCATGCTAGTCATTCAATTCATTAAACCTGAGCCCATCAAATGTTTCCAGGCGTTTACATAATGGCCTTCAGTGCCCTGCGAGTAGAAGAATATCAGCTGAAAATCAATCGGCCATTTTACATGGCTATTTTGTCCACTAAAGATGCTGAAGGTAGAGGAGATCCACCCCAATTGCCTTTGTTATTCCAAAGCCGTATTATAAATCCAACTAAAACCTAAAAACCACACTTGTTTTGTGACTAATCAGACTGAATACATATATTTTTGTTTATTGCTGTTATTGACTCAAGAAAACTTGAAATCAGAATCACACTGCGCTTTAATCAATGTTGCACCTTGCACCTCACAAAAAATATAGTGTCAACTCACACCTGTGTAAATAATATTCATATTTTTGTAGGCTACTCTTAATTATGAAAATTTGGTATAAATTTTTGTAGGTGTCGTGGTACAGACCAGATCAGGTTCTTTCAGACAAGAGCATCTCATTATGGACCATCCATTTGTAAACATGATTTATTCCAACGAAACAAAAGTTCCCTTGTTCGTTAACCGCGTTCATAACGTTGCCGAAGAATCTGTACAACTTCGCTCATTCTTGTTTGCCGGTTCCGGCGCTGCGATCCTGCCACAATCTTTGGTGTCTACAGCGCTTCTCTTCATCTCAAGTCTTGTACTTGCTGGACGACTCTTTTAAACCAACTTTCAGACGACGCTTTTTGATTACTTATTGTACTTACTGAAAAGCTTTGGCAAAAATATCTTTGTAGTCTTTGACGCTTTTTCCTGCTCTATAGTTGATAGCTGAATATGCTGCATGGCAGATTTGATCGAGAATTCGATGATATAGTGTTTGTTAGAATTTGAGTGTAAATAGATGTGGAAATTCATCTTCTTCAATGTTCTTTATAGGGCTCACTATTAACACTCGAACTTTCCATGGTCGAGATTACCTGAGAGTTGATCATTCCTTCATTTTTTCTATCCAAGAACATTTAAGTGGAAGGTCTTTGTTTTTTGGAAGAATCAAGAATTTTAACAGACGTAGACATGTTTGAGTAACAATTGAAATGTAAATGTTCTCCTACTATGATTTTGTGGCAGGCCAAAAGTACAAGAATGCAATTTAAGTTAACGTTAATGCTTTCCGTCAATGTCCGTAATTATATTTTTCTTTCTTGTTTTATCTATGCAATTTTTATTCTATCGACAAAATCAATAATGTAAATACTAAAGTGTCTTTTGTGTATGTCGAATGTGTGTGTATGTATTGCAGCTTTACAATTTGTGTATAAAATTCGTCCTATCACGTATCGGTTCCCTGTAAATCGTCCCTTCTATTTTGGAATCATTGGTCAGCCTCTGACTTTGGCTTTCCGAGGTCGCATTAATGTGCCGTTGTATCTTTAAGAACTTTGGAAATGGCGACAGTTTGGAATAAGCTTTGATGTTTTTGTCTGTTTGTCTATTTATCGTGTAACGTTTAGCTCGTTGAATAAAATTGTTAAAGCGACATCTATCAAATGTTGTGTTTGTCGGTAGCTATATTTCAACTTGAACTTTGACTTTTGCAAAAGTGACTTCTTGAGCTCCTACTGTCAGGTGTTTTGAGCGCACCTTATCTGTTGAAAGTAGGTAACTGCAAATGCAAGAGCAGGCAAATTACTGGAGAGGTAGAAATTGAGGCGCATGCTAAATTGCGGTTTTTGTTTCAGCGACAAAAATTACGAAACGCATCGGTGTGATGAGATCTGCCATTTCAGTTGACCATCCCTTCCTTGCTTACTTGGTGTACAAACGATTGACGGAGAATGGAGAAAGCGCAATTTTGTTTGAAGCTCATGTGCATAATCCAGCTGTTCAGAACCAATAATTTTTCATCCTGAGAGATCGAGTTACAGCTATTTTATTCTAAACATTTTGAAAAATTGGATCAACTCCATTGTTGATAACGTCAAGTCTTCTCACTGACGCGTATTATTTATGTAGAATTAGGTTCGATATGAGGTCATAGGCAATTTGATGAATTTCTTGTTGATTGCGGAAATCGGAAATAGTAATATAGTTCGCGCTCTTGATATGTATTTGAGGTGAAGGGTTTAGTGTAATTTTGCGCAGTACTTTTGAAGGTAGTGCAAGTAATATGTGTGGTAGTACATGGACTTTTGCGAAATTTTAATGAAAAAATTACTTCAGGTCTCAAAATCGTATTACTAATGGCTTCGATCGATCCGCCAGTAATCGAAATGAAAATGGACCGCCCATTCAAAGCTTACATTTTCAACAGCATTGAGTTTGGGAAGAGTGTCGAATTGTTCGCTGTAAAAATGTTGAAGCCTCGCTATTAAAGCATCCACAAGCTTCCTTGCAATATAACTTCAAATGAAACAAATATTTTTTTGAGCTGGATAATCAATCTTCAGTAATAATTTTTAAGCTATTGAACACTCAGAATTACAGTAATTAATACTTTGGCAATAGCCGGCGACGTGGCTACCACAAATACCGCCGAACCGTGAACAATCTTTGCGATTGTTGAGGTGCTTTTGCGGGCAGTTACAGCTCCAGATAATTTCTCCCAGTCCAATCCTATCCTTCGTAGATATATTGGCATCTATTTTTGGTTGCAAATACACATCACACGACTCACGTCCTTGAATTTCACCAATGTCATAGCTGGAACCGGAGGCATTTTTCCACCAGCAACATGTGTATCAAACATGACATAATTGAGGCTTATGGTTGAATCTTAATCACCCTCGTTGAAAACACTTGTGGACTTGTTAAACACATGTATAGAAAGTCCTTGACAGTTCACCTTTCAAATATTGAGAGCAAAACTACCAGGTTGCTCTACTTGACACTGAAAATTGTACAAGGAGAGGAGTTTGACTGGCCTCTATCGTTATACTTTGGTTTCGATGCAAGTTTTTTTCGCAGTGTGTTTTGTATGCCAGAAAAACCCGGAACTTTCTCATAACCTGGTATTAGAAAATGCATACGTTCATGACACAAAAGTTCTGGTCTATTCTTCTCCACACTGACATGAACATATAATTCTGCGAAACCTTACCTGTCAATATTCAGTAGAAAACATTTGACATTGCATGGTTAGCTAGTTTTTCATATGGAGAAAAAAGGTTCCAAGTTCCATGACACATACTTGACCTTGAACAATATCAGGAATTTTTCATAAACCCTCAAGGACGCGATGCTATCACTGACACTACTTCAAGTTTTTGGTAATACTGACTGACTGACTTGTTCTTGACATCGAGGAAGTTTTTGGACATGTATATAACTTGGTAGTTGATTGCTTACATTAACTACTCACACTGAACTAATGCAAAATTATATCAAACTCATGTAAACCGGGGCTTTGTGTCAACTATTTGCCAAGTAGGATCGGTAGTACAATTTACAATCGGCCCTCGGCCAATCAAATTGGACCACCCGTTCACCTTCCTGATTGTACATTCGGGCGATGGAAGCCAAATTGAAAAAGCGAAATCGTCTCTGCCGCTCTTCAGTGGAAACGTCAAGAGACTTCCAAATGCATCAATCATGTTTACCGATAGTGCTCATTCTATCATGTATCGGCCATGGAATCCGTCTCTTGATGATATTAACGAGAAGCCGTTGTAAATACAAATTGAGCAGAGACTACCGATCAAGTATTAAATTGCAATGCGCCTTCATACAAAACAATACAATTGAATTATGATTACCACTTTTGGTGTGAATATGATGAAGCTTCTACTGCTCTTGTAAATTGCACAACGGTCGCAAAAGATCACTGTAAAATTTCGCTTCGGAGTTCTGGCGTATATATAAACTGTGTATGATTATTGTGCGAAATCTCGCTGGCCATATTTATATTTCTCATTCAAATACTGACGTATTTTAGCATTCGGAGGGGGAAATTCCAGAATGTTAACTCCCCGGCCAAAACTCCACAAATTTATCATGAACCACCCATTCCATTATGAACTTGTGTACATCAAAGAAAACAATGAAAAATCTGCGAGGAAAGCTTCTGATTCGTCAATTGATGGAGCTTGGACCAGCAGCCTCTTCTACGGCCAACTTCTAAAACCGGAAGCCGCAGACACCAAAAGTAAATGCATAGCATAGACCCTTTTCTCCAAAATTTCGCAGAAACAATTTTTTTTCCAAAGCCAAATATTTGCAAGGTAATCAAACAAACTACAATACTGGAATGCTATCGTTACTTGTGGGCATGCTTTAAATGTAAAGTGTATCGTCTTTCCAGCCCCAGTTCCCAAGAATTTTGTTGAAAACAGTGCGACGCTTTTTTTAAACTTTGTTATTATTATAGCAAATCATAACAAGAGTCCATAAGAGGGTTCTGGCTCTACATAAAGAAAAATAAAATCAATCAATGCAGGTGTAATGATTATTGGCCGTTCAGCTGTATTTGATGTGGAAGATATTCCGGAAGTTGTAATGGATCGCCCTTTCTTCTTTTCGTTGAATCATAGACAGCGACTGAATTTTTCTCAAGTTGATACCACCGTTTTCAGAGCCTTGGTGGTACGACCAGTGTAAAATTTTCCAGTTCCGTTTGAAAATATCCTACGGTACACTTCTTAATGGCAATTCATGTGATGATGAGTGGGATATTAAACAATTTATACTTCATTTTAACACTGTCACTTTTTCTTACAGAGTACATATCTGATTCTGTTGAAACGCCAATGTTTTTTGCCAAGTTGTTGCATGTTGCAACCAATCGAGTATGTAGACCAAATATTTAATACCGGTTGAGAACTCACTCACAGATCACAAGAACTGATGACATGACATGATCAACAAAGCAAACCCAAACGCCTTTAGTTTCATTGCATAAACTGGTCTGACAGAAAGTTGTCAGTCGCTTATGAAGCGCCGGCCCATCAAAACTAGGTCTAACGAAAAGGAAAACAACATAATCAACTTAGATATCTCATATATATACATGTAGTTGAAGAAATTGGGTGAGAGAAAGGGAAAACTGTATGTCTGCTCAAAGATTTTTACCTCATCAACTTCAAAGCTCTATTTCACTGCTTTAGTTCAACATTGAACAGGTGCCGTTTGAGACAAAACAAAATTTTACTGCACAACATCAGCAAACTTACTTCACGTCAACATGTGCCTCGACAAGATTCTGACAGATCCAAAGGGCGAGATACCGCTTTCGGCACTTGTCTCGTTAGTTGCCATTCTCGCCTGCAGCTAGCGCCAGTGCAAAACATTAGTCTTGGTCAAACAAAAATTTAACCACTATGGGCGCCTTTAGGTTTAAGTTTAGTTATAATTTGCTACTTTTGTTCTTTACGTTTAATTTTGTCAGCGCCAGAAGTCTATCTGAAGTTCACAAGTCGATTATTGCTGGAAATAATCTGCTGGCTGGAAACCTTTACGAGGTACGCCTTACTTATTCAATCATTTTTAATATTCATTCTTCAAATTAATAGTTAATTTAATATATAATATTTTTTGCAGACTCTTAAAACCCACCAAAACAATGACACCACCAACTTTGTCGCCTGCCCGCTGTGCCTGACCCTTAGCCTTGCCATGACCGCAACGGGAGCTTCTGGCCAAACTTTAAACGACCTTGAAAAAGTACTCAAGGTCACAGGTCACGGCCAAACGGAATACCTTCAAGCTTACCGGGACTTGAATGACATGTACAAGGTAGGATTTCTTTTTGCTGAAATATTCTTTTCCCTCCTTTCCATAACAATATTTTAAAAAATTTCTTCTTGTAGAAAAACATCGAAATAACGAAACCAATGATCTCATCCATTTTCGCTCCACCTCAAGTTCAAATTAATCATCAGTTCCAATCTACACTGGCATCAGTTTTTGGTTCAGCAGCCCCCAAACTTAACGAAGGCAACCTCGCTGCAACTTTTTCCAGCTACTTGAATTCAAGCGGTGTTAAACTCAGCACTGCCTTCGCTGAAGGCCTTGGCGCAGGTGAGCATCAAATTCACAAACTGCATCCATGGGCTTAATTACCGGAAGGGAAATTGGTGCATTCATAAATTCTGTCAGATTAACCATGCGGATTGATTCAATTCCAGACTCTCATTGGACGCACAGCAATCAATCCGATCCCACTACTGATAGTAGTAGCAGCGAATGGCGGAAGAATCAAATCACACTCTTGAATTACTACCACTTCGAAGCGGGTTGGGAGAAGCGTTTTTCCTACTTGACGACAACAGAAGAGCCGTTTTATGTTACCCAGGACCAAGTCCTTCCAGTCAAGATGATGAGACAAAGCGGGCATTTTTACATGATCAACTTTCCCCAACTGAACGCACGAGCCATTTCTCTTCCCTATTTAATATGTGATGGGTTCCATCTTTTCCCCGAAATGCCTCCTGCCAACCGTACGCTTCGCTCCAAGCCCAAAAGACGTAAAACAAGTTGTAAAAGCGGAGTCAAGGATTCCAGGCTTCATTTAATTGTCCTCCTGCCCAATTCCTACAGTAATGGGCTCCAGGAGCTCGAGTCGAAACTTAAACCTTATATGCTCGCCAAGATTCCATCCAAGTTTGAGTACAAGAATTATCTCGATATCAGCATGCCCAAGTTCAGGCTGGAGAGTAGCGAAAATCTAGCGAGGTTTGATGAGCAGGTAAAAAATCCATCATGCATCAACCATCAGATCCATTAGTAGCTTTTGTTGAATGTAATTTATTAAACATTTTTTTACTTCCGGTTACCTCCAGCTCGGCCTACAAAGAGCTGCAGGTCCAGATGCTGACTTTAGCAAAATGAGCAGTACGCCCTTGAAGCTTGGAGACGTCTATCATCATGTTTCCTTTACGTCCAAAGAGAAAGGCAGTTTTACCAAATCTTCCATTTTAAAAAGTACAAATTTGTTTTAGCTTTTAAAATACAGTGTATATGATGAATTTTAGAAAATTATTTTTCCTAATTTACAGGTAAACCCTTGGCCCGTGAAGCTCTAAGGGTCAAGCTCGACCGGCCCTTTATGGCTTTTGTCCACGACAAAAAGACGGATATAATTTTACTTGTAATGAAGGTCGTAAGGCCAATCTGGAGCTGAGAAAGTGAAGAGAATTTTTCAATGTATTCCAAGACCATAGCTGTCCATGTATCTGACGTGTAAATAAATACTAAATTGTTCTTTCATTTATCTGCAGCAGGGGCAGGTGAAACTAGATTTTTGCATTGAGAAGAAGCAGGCCAGCTTTGGTGCAATATTTATAATATACACTTGCCGGCCTAACCTGTCAATCAAGTTTCACTGCTCAAAGCAAGTCATAATAACATTTCGTTAATTTCACAATCCATCGCAGCTCTGTAGCCACCACAACAAAGGCCAACATGAAACTATTGCTTGTTTTTACTTGAATAATTTCCAAGCATTGGAACTACGCTTCCAGGGCGGAACCACAACAAGAAGGAAGGAAGCGCATCTGACGAGGATTACGATTAATAATGGGCGACGACAGATCCCTTGTTTCCGAGGCGGTGTCGGCGGCTCACTAAAACCCGGAACAAATGTCGGGAATTTTATGATTGAGCAACATGATCGACAAAAACCATATAACATAAGACACAAGGCTTTGCCGCGCGTCTTTCAGTATCTTTCATCATGTTAAAAACCTTGTGTAAGTTTATAGGACTTTGTGTGTTTACCAGCCGGGTTTTTCTTGCTGGTCTCGGTGTAAACGTAAAGGTGGAGGAGGAAAGACATAAGGAAGCGTGTAGTTCTTGTTGTGCATTTATTGCCCGAAAAGAAAGAAAGAAGAAGAAGAACCAACTGAAATGAACGTTATTCCTAAAGGGACGTAGTATGTGTGTATGGATCGCATTATTATTTTCCCCCGTCAACCTCATAAGATCGTAAACTGACGAAAGCTCATGTTTTACGAGAAGAGCGAATAAGCAGTATAATTCCAAAAGGGTCGGCAATTTAGTCCCGAATCTTCTACACGGGTCTCTCCAGTTTTCTTCCAGGCTTGCAACAGAACGGTTGATTTCGGGGTTTTCTGTACGTCTTTTGACGTTATCAGTGGTGGTGGGATTTTTGGTGCAACCCTCGGTTGGTTATAAACGGGAATTAAGCTGTTGAGGGTGAAAGTTGATACCGCCGAGTCAAAAACTACCCCATGAAAAAGGAAATTGGAAAATTCTTCAAGAAAGCCAAAAGTTGAGTATAATCTGAAGGTTGCAGTGACGAAATTTTTTTTGGTACACAGTTGTGACTTTGTGAAAAAGTTTGAATACACGTGAAAAACATGAAGCCAAGTTTGGATATTCAGTGCGTTTTTGACAAATTTCTTCTTGTTGTTCTGCACTTGACGAGTATTGTACAGTTAAGCCATGCGTCGTGGTGGTAAGTACTTGAAGTATTTTAAAGACTTTGATTTTTGGTTGTTTTTATTGCTGAACCACCTGGAGGAGCTGATGGTGGCAACCGGAAGTTGTAAATTAAAATGCCAAATTTAAGCTTCTCTATGGCTCTTGAGCTCCTGTAAAATATCTTTGAAAATGTTGACAGGACACAAAAGGTGACGCTAGAAAGCTTCAAACGACAAATGCTAGAGGATAATTCATTCCCCCAATTCTGACTGATTATGATTAGTAATACAAAAATTTCCACGTATCACATTCATGTGTGACTAATACCCGGAATACCAGGAGCACCGACTTTCCACCGAATCCTTATGGCTCGTTTATAGTTATTGCATCTGAGCATGGAAACCAATCTTCTGTACTTTTCACCCCCGTCGAACGGCATTTGGTTCTGCTTCAATGTTTTTCACCCGTGACTTTTATTGCTGTTCGCACCACCGATACCGTCCCGGATCGGAGCAATAATCGCCGCACCCGTGTGTGTATACATATACGTTTAACGGCATTGTCGCAGTACAGAAAGATAACTTGTATAATTATGGGTTCAAAAATAGAAAAAGAGCCGGGACCAGCACATTTTGTAATAGTTTTCACAGCTGTGCCTCTTTGTTGTTCCGCGTGTAACTGGACAATAAAACCATGTTTGTCCTCAGCCACTTTTGTGAAGTCAGTACATCAATAAGCGGGGTTGGAGAAGAAGCAATGTATTTACAGCCCAAAGTTTGGAAATTATATGAGTCGCTTAAAATTTTTGGAGCGATTCAAATAACATAATGTCAAAAGTGTGTTTAACACCAAAAGTTACGCAATGTGGTTTCACCAGGCCGCAGTTGAGTAGAGAGTTAATGTTGCCGTTTACAGCTCTTGTCATGTCACCATTATGTAACAGAACATGAATTTCTACACATGCATTTTAAATAATATGCTCATTCTGAAAAAGCTATGATGACAGTCACTAATTTAAGCAATTCCTCTGCCACGGAGCCTAATTGAAAAATGGCAACATCTGCCAGCCCATGATTGCCTAACGTAAACAAAGAAATTTGTCAGGAGATTATACGCACACATGTAGGCATTTACGCACTAATTGCCAATCCTTACATGCGTTTCTCATTTATCCAAGAATGTGGGGAAACAAATAGATATTTCAAGTTGTGTGCTGAATTCCAGGTGAGCAGAGATTAAATTTAAGCTTTGACAAATTCATGTTGACAGCCTCTCCATTACTGTAGAACATGGAAAGTATTCGAATTCTGGTGGTTAGTAGAGTGAAAAGTGCACATTGTAAAAAATATCAGTTTCCCCCGGAAATTCTATTCCACGAATCCACAGTTTGTATGCCGGTTGCCGGTAATAATGACTGTGAATTCAACTCCATCAATGGCCAGACAAACAGTAAACAAAGTTGAGCATCGACTCGAGCTATCCGATTACACGCCGTCCAATCTAGATTCCATCTATCGAATTAGTCTGACTCCGAGCTCAAAAAAAGAGGGGAACAATTCGACAAATTGTACAGTCTTCACCCCTGATTCCCGATCCGACTTACATGTTCTTTTGCCGTTCAATTTTGTCTCTGGGGCTATCAAGGGTAGATTTTCCAATTCCGACTAATTGTATTGCGGTAATAACTTGTTGTTGTGGTAAACCGGCTGGACAAGACCATAGTACACTAAATAAATTTCCTCAAATCCTCCTCCTGCTCCAACTGATACGGCATGTCACGAAGAAAGTCTCGGCAATACCCGCTATAACCTTCTAAAGCCAGTCTTCTCCCCCGAATTTTGTTTCGAAGAGAGGGTGGAAAAATTATATGCTGAACAAGTCCAGGGTTGTTCTTATAATCTGACTTGAGCAATTTGAGCCTATAAATAGGGATCATGTCACTAATGTCATGAAATGAAACTGCATGGTGCTATATAAAGCCGTTTAAGCCCGTTACATGATTGAACCATCGATAAGCCTCAGCAATTTCCTCTTGAAATAATCTTTAATTTGTAAAGTTGAGAAGGCTCCAAAGATACTATACACTTGCTGATCATTGCATTTTGTCATGTGTACATTTCACAGGCTTCTCGGTACAGACTTTCATTACCAGCCGATGAGTGACATGGCCCCAGATACTCATACCAGCCATTGCAACACCTTCCCGTTCCTCGTCGAACGTCAAAAGTTTATTTGCTTAAAGAGTGGCAAAGTACTTTCGGTAATGACATGACTTTTAAATATTTTTCTTCCAAATCGAATAAATTAATGTGTGTTTACACTTGCATCCGTATGCGTTCTTCTTACAGGTCCTCAGAGAAGGCGCCAAGCTCGGCATCGAAGAATGCCAATATCAGCTCCAGTCCCACCGATGGAACTGCTCGGTAATTCGCGAAGCCGACAATGTATTTGGCAAAGTCTTGTCCATCAGGTCACGGGAGAAGGCGTATGTCCATGCTATTTCCGCCGCCAGTTTGGCGTACCAAGTGACCAAGGCATGTTCCAA